>OZ026626.1:77922456-77942456 GCA_964020975.1 Hermodice carunculata | reverse complement strand
AGACAAATAGGTGACTGTGTAACTAACGACAAACTCTCAGTATCAGTACATGTGTCACCATTACGCCATGAGACGAAAGGTCAGTGTATAATAAAGATGGGTCTATCTCAGTAATAGCCTGACATTCATACCTTCATACTATTCAAACATTTGCCTGCTGTGCAGACCATGTTGCACACAAGTTCCACTCCAGGTGAGTGAACTGTAAAATGAAAAGCAGAGCTTTAAAGTCTGCATACAGGGCTTGACATTGAGGACTTTTGTTGCTTGTCCCATAACACTTTTACTCTTAAAATTCAGACTAGTGGGTTAAATTTCTATTTAGCTGAACATTTTTACTTCTCCTGTCTGAAAATTGACTGGTGTTGGCAGTATGCTTTTACGTAAAGCTCTGCACAGGAGACAACATATAAGCATGGCAGGGCTCTTTAATTTGCATGTCCTTCTTTCTGGGACAAATAAAAATTAATGCAAGAGAAGAAAAATTTGAGAGAAATAACATGCGACAGAAATGTACCTGTCCTTGCACAACTGGACTGCAAATTGCGGGGTGCTGCATGGAATAGTTCCCTTTTAATAATCATGATAATGTAGCAAATGAACATTGTGTGATTCATCATAGCTCTCTCACAACAACTGTCATTGATCACTCTACATAATTCAAGTTACAAAATTAAAGAAAAAAATCCCCTTTCTGACTTTTCCCAGTTAAAAGCAGCAGAAATGATCCAGTGTCACAAGTGTTTGCTGCTTTTTTCTATTTTTATTTTTTTTAATTTTATTTACTTTATTTTATTTATTTTATGTTTTTTTTTTCAATTTTTTGTTTATCAAGAATGATATTGTCAATTAGTCAGCAGCTTTCCTAAGGACACACTCTGGATGTCTAGAGGAACACAATCGGCTCATTTCCAACACGCTCAACTTCCATGCACCACCAGGCACAGACAAGACTATGAGCCTCCATACAGTATGGTAAGCATTCAAAGCCAGCAACATCTTCCTTCCATGTTAACAGGTGCGGGCGGGGTCAAGGGTTATTTATTGTGATCATTATCGTAAGCTTTTATTTAACCAGGAAATAAATTTTATATCTACAGTGAACCATGAAAGACTATGTTTGTAAACTTAGATGACTTGGTATCTAATTAAAACTTATAAGTCAACCCTGAACTGTGAAGAAGAACTCCTTATACCCACTACGCGACACACTAAATGTACTTTATCCTGTTTGTGCTGGTGACAGCCAGTCAGATTCTTGGTCATGCTGGAGTAGAAGTCCAATTGTTTGGCTTTCAGTAGTGGTTGACACAGTCTGCACTACAAACCCCCAGTCACCGCTTTGGCCGAGGAATAGAAGGCTAGAAGAGCCCCGAGAAGAAGAGCACATATGCCCAGGCCCTTCCAGAAACTGTGATTCAGCCAGAAACTCAGAGATGGGAACAGTCGCTCTAGAGCCATCTGAAAATATAAAAAGTCAGCACTTAGTGAAAATTCCAGTTTAAATTTGTATAAAATGGCCCAAGCACATGGGTGTTTTGGAGGAAACTCAAAATTTATCTTAACTTAAAGCTCCATGGCACAGTATGGCCTAAACCAGCACTGGCCTTGTTTTGCCTCTTCTTTCTACTGCTAAATCAGACTTCCTTTCTACCCATAAGGGCACTCTTATTGAAGTAATTCAACATGGAAGTATGGTAAAATGTTCTTGGTAAGAGCCACAAATATCAGGTGGTCTTTATGTTTGAAACTAGTTCTCTTAGTGTTCCGTTGACATCAGTACGCGTTGGAAAACATGTCAGCTGATTACAGCGGCATCTGCTGTAGTGTATGCAGCCGCTGCCATCATCAGCGACATGTTGGTTTTTGTGGCTGCCAGACTGGGACAAAGGGGTCGGTTTCTTTGTAAATTTTCCTGCAGTGACAGGTCACCCGCTGTATGTGTCCATCTTCTCATGGCAGAAGGGATGGCCACATATAGCAGCCAGCAGGTACCACCATACTTTGAAATATAAATGTAACTACAACTGGGATAACCGAAGGGGGAGGGTACGGTGTACTCCCATTGGTGGCTATAGCATTTACATGTAGGTACTGCTTTAAAGACCAATTTTTCAGTGGGCGTATAATTTCCCTATCAAAGGTCCAAACATCTTGGCCAAATTCAAAAAAAAAGGAAGAATGGTAATTCCCCTCAAAATGGCTCAAAATTTCATCAAATTCCCTAACAACGGTCAACATTTTCTAGTGGGAGCCCTTTCAACTCAAATATCTGTTCAGATTTCCTTTTTACTCTTTTGGTTATAAATTCCATAACTGAGGTTCTATCTTCGGTGAAAAAGTACCTTAAAGAGGGGCATGTCTTGTAATTTTCACTGCACGCTCCTTAAAAAAATTGATATGTACCTTTAAACCTGTTGATCACACACATACATACCTGTGTTTGTTTGTTTGTTTTCTAATTGGTTTATAAATACCAAATCCAACCTCTTTTAATAGTTTAATATTTCTAAGTGGGTAATGCTCAGTACATGAAAGGATGTACATGTCCATATTATCAGTACAATCAAGATTCATGTTTGAAAATACACAACAGTGTTTCCGTTAACCCCCAAATGGGGGTATATTACCCTTTCAAAACCTGAAATACCCTCTGAGAAAATTCTAAAGGGTCACAAGTTTTGGTTATTTATATGTAAAATTGATGAAATCCAGTCTTCTGGCCAGATTTTCCCTTCTTGTGACCCCCTGAAAAAATTCTTAATGGAAACACAGCACAATAATGGGCCAGAAAGCAACGTGAGCAATCAGAAATTTGCTATCGGTGCCTTGATGGCTGGTACTTACCCATCCTCCGTTGGCCACAAGCCACAGCCCAAGTCTGTTAACCAGAATAAAGCCCAACTTGCGAGCTATGTCCTCCCTACAGTCGGCAATACATCTCTCTTCACAGTGTTTGGCCAGGTAGCCACAGAACGCGCACAACGACACGATACGACCCCAGTTCACACACTCATCATCGAACATTTGTGTCGCAATTTGATCTAGCACTTTCAGTTCCCCTCGGTGTTTAATGTCTAACTTCTTAGTCATTTCCTTGTAGAGTTTTTGACGATCCTTCAGCGTGTCATCCACAAGATTGCGAAGAACTTCAGCACAACGACTTGGATGAGCACATGATGAATAGTCCTCACCAAAGCTAACATAGCTAACGACGTCTTTGGCGAGCTCAAAGGACTGATATCGGAAAGAGGCAGGCAAAGCACTGGCCGCCAATGAGAAGCCCTCTAGGCTGTCAGGTGGCTCAGCAAATGGTTCCCTCTTCTGTGCATAATCAGGTTGGTGTCGTCTTCGCAAGCCCTCCTCAGTACTGTATGTTCGAAAACCGTTTTCTGCATACCCACGGTGCCCTGCATAACTTGACGTGTCTATGTCACTGTTCACTCCCCTTTTAGTGTCAGACTCAAAGTGTGTAAAACTGTAAACACCTTCCTGTTGGCTGTTCAATCTATCAAACATGCTGCTTTGTTGATGGTCCGGTTTCATGCGGGCTTGTTCACCAGCGGGTATTGTCTGGAACCGTTGCTGATTTTGCTGTTCTGTGCTCACAGTTGCAGACCTACCTCCGTGCGTGCTCTGAATGTCTGCAGCAACGTAAGAATATTGCGTACTCCTGGGTTTATTTACGTCGTCATACTCGGCATATTGGTTGGTGAAGTCATTGGACAAGGGCTGTGATGAACGCTGTTCGTGTCCACTCTGACGTAACAAATTTGGCACCTTTTCTTCATGGGCACTTGCTGAACTACAATCATTTTCCCATGATGCATCAGCACCAGTCCACAAATCAGCACCTATTTCTCCATAAGACTGATGATTGCCACGAACATCAAAATTCCATCTGTCATGTCCATTGACCACTGAGTTATCGTCCCCATATCCCGAATCAACTTCACCTTGACTCAAAGGTCCGTTACTATCAATTCCACAGAGGGAATCCTTGTGTTTTGAGACAACATCAGGGGGTGCATCACAGGCATACCTTGCATCACAAGTATAATTTGTTCCTCTCTGATGGACAGAGGTACCATTGTGACCTGGGGCATGACTGCTGGAATGACACTGACTGTGGCGCTTCCTATCTGACACCACATTCTCATCTAGTATCTCCACCACACTTGTGGCTTCCATGGCAACTGTGATTACTGTTGAACCTCGCAGCGAACAGTTTGGCTTTGTTTCTCTCAGTTGTCAGAGTGTACATATGTGAACCCTGCAAGCATAATGTAAGTAAAATATATTGTGTCTCCAGTCATATGAGCTATCTCAGTATATAGCAGCCCACAAGCAGACTTAAGTTGGAAGAATTTGAACTCTTTCAATGCCAACCACGCCTTAAGTCGATCCACTAAAGTCAAACTAGTCTGAATTATCATTGGGATCTCAGATTAGTATTCCTCATAAAAAGACCTTTCATTCAAGTACCAGCATGCCTCTAGTTCCAGAGAAAATATCCCAGGTCAACAGCTTTTCTCGGCACGCATTGGGCACATTGCGCCCAGAGAAGCTGTTGACTCAGTCCAAAATTTGGCACTTAAAGAGTTAAGACAGGAGGTGACTTTTCCACACTTAACACTTTGTGGGCTATCCTGACTAAAGAAATAAAACTCATCTTATCTTGATCACCTTCATAAACTAGTTTCATGAGAAATTAAGACTGCATGGCCTATTGATAATAACACTCTGGCAAAACTCATGAACAAAAATAAATGAAATTTTTGTTTTGGTTGGATTTTTCATGCAAACCATCAAATTACGACCAGACTGCATAAGCTGGGAGACAGCGGATTGGGACCTGCAAAATTTGGGAGCTCTCCTGGTAATCTGAAAGGAGCGAAAAACACTGTAACATCAAAACGGAAGTCTTTGGCACACAAAACAATGTCTCATCATGTATTACAGGACCTGTTGACATCATACATATACAATTTTTTCTCCTACAAGTGCAAGTTTTTGTCTGTGATCATTGCAAGTTTTGGCATTGTTATAAGATGAGCTGGATCAGGCAGGTGGCCATTGAAACGTGACACCGGTGTAACCAGTTTCCATCACACTGCATCCCATAAGAGACTCTGACAAAGAGTGCTGCCAACGGATTTATATACTGTAAATTGCTTTATTTTCGTGTGTTTAAATTTTCAAGGTTTTTGCATTTTTGACATTTCACTGTAGTTTCAAGTTCACTGTTTGGGACATAATTCCTATTCAAACAATGTTAAAATACTATTTCACTGTGTTTTCATTCTCGATGTTTTGTGCCATCAGCAAAATTAGCAAAAATAAGAGTATAGCGAAACTAAAGCAATTCACACTATAATACTGATCCATGTGAAAGCAACTTGCAAATAATACTTAATTTCATTCGTGCATACAACAAAGGCGAGAAATGGCGGAGTATATTCCTGTTTTCAACTCATGAACTGGGAACATGCAGATGACATTAGAACTGGGCATGGCTACCGATGAAAGCCCTAAGAAATTAAAAGGATGATCCATTCACCTATTGCTGATAATTTGTCAGAGCTTTACTAAATCAAAGTCATAAGCAAATTTCACAAGTTTCAACACTGCTAAATGAGGGATCATCACAACAACTCTTTTTTCACAAGGACAGCTGTTGACTAAGACTACTCTGTTTAGACTAGGCTTGCTGGTATTTGAATGAAAGGTATCTTCATGAGGAATTTGAATCTTTTAATCATTATATGTTTAATGGTAATTAATGAGAAAACGACTGTAGCTGTGATTAGCACTTCATGGGTTAAATAGGCAATAAGAGGACAAGTATGTGTACAACGAACATAGGTGTTAAACAGGGAGATGTTTTGAACCCGTTGTTATTTAATATTTTTATTATTGATATCCCAGACAAAATTATGGTAGATGAGGGCATACCTATGCTCGATAATCAACCAGCCAATTGCCTTATGTATGCTGATGATTTGGTACTGATGTCCACGTCAGGGCATGGTTTACAACTACAATTGGATAAATTAGATCAGTTTTGAGCCAAATGGCATCCTAATGTCAACATTCAGAAAACAAAGGTCATTGAATTTAATTCCCAAGGCAGGATGGTATCTCGTATTTTCAGCTTTGGTAGGTTAATTATTGACAATGTAAAGGAATACCATTATCTTGGAATCCTGATATGCTTCAGCAAGTGACACATTTGTGCCTGCCACGAATAGTTTATATAATAAAGCTCAAAAAACAATATTTCATTTAAAAGGATGTACATGTATTAACAACTGCAATATCAATCCTAAACTTTGACAGAATTTTTTTGATAATCTAATCATACCCTTTTACTATATAATTCAGAGCTATGGGGAGTCTTTCTACATGGCAAATCTCCCAGATTGAAAAATTAGGTGAACTGGGAAGGTTTCCCTTATATGTCAATGTGTGGAAGCAAATTACCAACTTATGCACAGTCTTGTGTTAAGGAGA
The DNA here is from genome assembly GCA_964020975.1 of Hermodice carunculata. Lineage (NCBI taxonomy): Eukaryota > Metazoa > Annelida > Polychaeta > Eunicida > Amphinomidae > Hermodice > Hermodice carunculata. The sequence goes on along the minus strand of OZ026626.1, from coordinate 77,935,943 downwards.
GCTTGTTGGCAGCAGCCAACTGGGAATCGCACAATTTCAAACATGATAAGAATACATACATGTATGGATTGAATGGGATGATTTGTAACTTTAGTCTCAAACCTGATAGTATAAACTGTGTACAATTAATGGAGAAAATGAAATCTGAATTTATTAAACTGTGGGAGTTTACCCTTAATAAAAATACCTTAGGAGAATAATTATGAAGGACACACATTGAGGTTTTATCGAACTTGTAAACAAAGTTTTGGGTACAAAATACATCTGTATTGTGCGAGGAATTTGGATTACAGAAACACAATAACAAAGCTGAGAACCAGTACACACGGTCTTCATGTTCAGACTGGATGCCATGCATCACTCCCACTGGAACAAAGAGTGTGTAACCAGTGCAATACAGACCTATGCTATAGAAGATGAATTTCATTTTACATTTGATTGCGTTAAGTATTACTCTTTGTGAAGGGAGTGGATGAATGTTTGTAAAAATGAATGTAATACTAATAATTTTGACTCCTTTTCTGGGGAACAACAAATTTTCCACTCTTTTAATGCATCTAACAATATGCTGAACAAATTTGGATATTTCGGGAAAAGTGCTTTGAAAAAGCCAAAGTGAAAAAGTGCTTTGAAACAAGGATATATAACCCCTTTACTGGTGACATGTGAATGATATTATTGGTGATACTGGCTCCTTTCATGTTTTTGTACTTTCATGTTTTGTTTTAGTAGATGGTTATACCCCTGGAGTTGTCTCTTGCGTGGTCGTGTCCATCCTTGTCTATAGAGGGACCTCCAGGATAAGTATACCTGTAGTTTATGTGTTTACCAATGGAGGGTGCCACCATCTGATTAAGTAAATTATTTTTAACTGCTGGCCCCTCATGGGCCTAATCAGTTTAATAAAGTTCTGTATTCCTTTGATCTGGATGCAGGTTGCTTTCAGCAATTGCCACAAAATCATAAATTATCATTTTAAAATGTTTATCACATGCTATCATGTCCATCAGAAGAGTCTGCATTTTAGGAGAAGTTTTAATTTTTATGGCATCTGAAACAAGGCTTAGCGGAATAGTGGAAGGTTGAAAAGTATTATTTTGCAATTATTGTCTCCGAGGTACAAATGAACTGAGCGTCTGTGCTGTGAAACAATGAAAGAATTTGATAATTTTCTGCATTGGGTCTTATGAATTTATCATATCTTTAAAATTATCACATTCAATTTTGATTTGTACTTACATGTATAACTTGGAGGAATCATGCGATTCCTCCAAGCTTATAACAATGGGGTGCCTAGTTTGCTTGGCCTTGATGTACTATCTCGTATAGTACATCCATGGCCTGTCGCAAACAGGGAAATCATGCATTTAAAACATAATAATCACGCATACAGTAGTCCCTCCTTTGAGAGACTGCCCCTAGTGCCACCCAAAAGGCAGTCACATAAAGCAGGTGGTCTCTCAAAGGAGGTATAAATAACATGAAAAGTACTACAGAAAGACCCGACAGCTGTGGTCTCTCAAAGGAGTGGTCTTTCAAAGGAGGGACTACTGTAGTTACAAGTGCCTGTGATATATTAATTATAGAACTGTTATTGGGGGCAGAAGTATCTTAAATTAGCATTTAGGTTATAGACCACAGTTCGGATTGGCTGGTTGTGCATCCCAATGGCCATAGTCTATAACTGTAAAAATACTGTGTTATGAGCATGATGTAGCTTTTGTGTATTAAAATTATTTATGTCAGGTTTGCAGCATCACAAAGTTGCTTCATTGGCGGTCATATAGGTCCACTGTCTAGCAGGCCAGGTGAGAACTCTTATGCTGAGAAAGGACAATGATGTGACGCTGCCCAGGGCACAATATACATACACCTGTTTATAACAGACATTCAGGTGTTGTTTCATATTTCAATTATTACCAATTAATGAGCTGGGAATTATATGACAAAAATCCATCCACGTTTTTCTGACATTTTTATCTGTTTAATGCCATTCACGAAATTTAACAATACCAAAATGCTGATCAATGTGATTTTTAGGCTGAAAAATGCTAATATGAAAAATAGACGCATTCATAACTGTGGTCTGTTGCCTCTAGCTCTAGGTCTCGGGTTCCCCCAGAGGGAAGCACCTGGAGCTAGGTCCGGGTTTAATTTCAGTAGCCTCCAATGGCCGGTGGCGGGAGGGAGGGGGAGAGAGTAAGGGGTTTCTCATGCTGGCGTACTCGGCATTTTTGATTTTTTTTCTTTTGCCGTACTTACGTACTGGAAGCCTTTGTTCCTTTTCTTATTTTCCGTACCTTTTACTTGAGCAAAATTATTACTTGTACCAGCGTACTAGGGGCGCCCTTGGCCTCCCTCTCCCCCCTGCTCTTCCAAAAAAAAAAAAAAAAAGTGCTTGAATGTCAATCTGAAATTCCGCTATTATCGCTCCAGTGCAATGTATGGGTTTAAATGAATATTCTTTTGTGAAATAAATAAGGCATTTTCTTCGAAATAATAAAGAGCCTCATAAACACAAATATAAGCAGATAAGCGCATACACACCGCTCATTTGATTGATCACAGTAAATCTGATAAAGAACCGGAGTGTTCCAGTCCAGTCACACCAATTTTTTTCTGTGTGCGCTTACTGACAAGCGCCACCTGACGACAGATTTTGAAATATAGAACAAAATGCCACAAATCAGCATGATAATAATACACAGGAAAACGGGTATGCTGGTCTTGACCCTATCACAAGCACGAAGAAGAAAAAAGAGAGAGGGAAATGTACTTGCTGGTTTGACAAACATGTTACCCAAAATTAGTTACTCATATTAATGTAAACCACGGTACCCACAATCCTGTAGTATATATGTTTTCTTTTGATGTACTTGTAAATTGATTGTTGGCGCATCAATACTATAATACTTAATAGCATGGTTCTAAGGGTGCCTTGCTTAAATAAACTTAGATGCAGTTACTTGGTGCTATAGTATTAGTATTATTACATTCTACACAAAAGGATAATTATGTGAGAAAGACACTTCAAACAACAATGAACAAATCTCTCTCTCTCTCTCTCTCTCTCTCTCTCTCTCTCTCTCTCTCTCTCTCTCTCTCTCTCTCTCTCTCTCTCTCTCTCTCTCTCTCTCTCTCTCTCTCTCTCCTTCCTTGATTGTTGGTGCAGTAGACTCATGGTGCAAAAAAGTGACACACGGGAAGCATCTAATCGTGTACACAAATAGTAGTGGACAATTTTAACTTTTTTTTTTTTTTTTTTTTGGTCTTATCTTTCGAATTTACATGCTCTTCATACTCTTAAAGATGTTTATGAATTTAATGTAGAGTGTGCTCATCAGAGGGCACTGTATATCATACTCGGTACTTGGCCGCATAGGGATCTGGACACAATAAAGTTTCTCTCTTTCTGATTCTCATTCCAGCTCCCACTGCAAGTCAAGTACCCAAAATAGATAGATAGATAGATAGATAGATAGATAGACAGACAGACAGACAGACAGACAGACAGACAGACAGACAGACAGGCAGGCAGGCAGGCAGACAGACAGACAGATACTTTGTTCACACATCTTAGTGCTGGTTGAGCAGCAATGTATAATTGCCCAGATGTACGTAATAGTATGTGATTTCAGACATTTACAAATATTTATTTATTCGTTAGTTCAAATAAGATCATAATGGAAAAAATCAGAATCATATCCAATAGGTAAAGTTCAAAACAGAAATCAGTTTTCAACCACAGCATCATAATTTCTCTCTCTCTCTCTCTCTCTCTCTCTCTCTCTCTCTCTCTCTCTCTCTCTCTCTCTCTCTCTCTCTCTCTCTCTCTCTCTCTCTCTCTCTCTCTCTCTCTCTCTCTCTCTCTCTCTCTCTCTCTCTCTCTCTCTCTCTCTCTTCTTTTTGTCTCACTTCCATTTTTTAAGTTTTAGCACCATTTTTTTATTTGCTGAGCGCATATGACATTTGGAAGTATTTCTAAGACAGACGTCTGAGCCTCCTAAAAGCGCAGCCTGACTGGCAAGTCAGGTGACCTAAAAAAAAAATGCAGTGCCACCTGGTGAGCAAATTCCGAACAAGGAGACCCTAAGAGTGTTCTTGTGTGATATCAAAGCAATTGGGTTTGCAGTTTTGGAGAAAAAGATTTTTGTATTTTCAATTTCCCCACAAAGGAACTGAAAAAATCATTTAAAAAATCTAAAAATCAGTGGAGCATGACCATTTGAACAAATCAATAACCCACCCAAGCTACATTGCCACCAAGTTTGAAGATAATCTGCATGGCAGTTTTGCAGAAAAAGTGGAAAATGTGAATTATCATTAGAATGCCCATTGACTTGCATAGTAATCAATAGGATAGGTGCATTGAAAATCAGGAATCCAAAGCAGTGCCACCTAGTAAACAGCTTTGTTTGACCCTTCCACAATGAACATATCCACAAAGTTTCAGCTTAATCAGACTGACTGGAGAAGAAGTCAAAAATAACAAAAACATACCAAAAATCACAAAAATATAGAAAAACTGCAGCACCACCTGTCGAACAGATTAATTTTTAGGAGTCCCTAGGAGTGTTCCTGTCATATCAAAGCAATTGGGTGATTGGTTTTGGAGAAGATTTTAAGATTTGCCCCCAAAAAGAACCAAAAAATCAAAAACTCCCCAAATCCTTGGAGCATGACAATTTGAACAAACCTTGTGGAGACCCACCCAGGGTACATTAATTGCCACCATGTTTGAAGTAAATCTGGCTGATGGTTTTGGAGAAGTCGAAAATGTTATTGTGAATGGACGGACAGACGCCAGACTCTGGACGGCTCAGACTCCTTAAAGTTCAGCCTTACTAGAAAGCTAGCTGTGCTAATGACTGAAGTGGGAAACAGGCACAATTTTCAGGACCCATGTGGAGGAATGGTGCTAGGTCAGGGTAAGCATTTCAACTGTTCATGTGAACCTAGGTCAGGTCCCGCAGGTCAGGATGTTTTCTATTTAGGAAAGATTGAGATCATACATTAGTGCCCTTGACCTCATTCTCAAGGTCACAGGGCCACTAACATGAATTTTACTGGTCGCGTGATAACCTGAGAACTACTTGTACTGTGACTTTGATTTTGCACATGGGGTGGCCCTCTATGAAAGTTAGATTCAGAATAGGTCAGTGATGTTGACCTCATTTCCAAGGTCATAGGGTGACTTAGTCAGCTGAGTACAGGACTGTGACAGTCCTCTTGTTTTTTTTTCTTGGCTTGGTTTCCACCAGAGGCCTCAAATTAGAGATTCTACTACATTTATCCAGTCTCAAACTTTTCCCAGTGCCTTTTTTTCCCCCAAGAAAAATCATTCGTTTTTTTTTTTTTTGTTTTTTGTTTTTGTTTTTGTTTTTTTTAACCTTATCATTCTTCTTCCTAAGGTTATTTTCTAATGCACTGAGATGCACAGTGCAACATGACAGAGTTAGTAGACCTTGTATTTGTCATAATTGATTAAAAATCATGAATGAAAATGAAATTTCAAATTATTAAATGTCTGAAATGCTTAACATTAAAACACCCGCTGAAATACTAAAAATTCTTAAATGTCTGTGAAATGTTGACATGGCGATTTGAAAACACTGACCAAAATATAAAATTTCCTCAGCATTTGGATCTTAATATTGCATGTAGTTCAGGTGTGTCTTACTTATGCTTAGCTGCTCTGCACATGTAGTAGACATTATTCTCATCTCTGACACTACTCAGACATTTTACACTACTAGGGCAGTTTTGGGCAGTTTGAACTTTAAAGATCCTCACTGAAACTTACAAACATAACACAAACAATAACACTATTTTGAATTTTATTACAGAAATAAAGACAGATTGATTGAACAGTGTTTCAACCCATACATGACAAACTGGCATTTTTTTATATATTTTTTTTACAATATATGTATTTTCAAATATTAACCTATATTTTACATTTATATTAGGCTTATACATCTCATAACCGTACATATGTATGGTGTAATATAATTAACTCATGGATATTGAATATGCAAATAAACTGTAAGCACCCAATTTCTACAAATTTTATCATGTCATGACTGTGCCACTTTTGTACAATTTCAAGTGGACCTAATTACTGTAACTGTCTTTAAAGTTAGCAGATGTCACAGCTAAAAATAAATATTGGGGAAAAAAATACAAACAAAGAAAAGAATACTGAGTACCAAATCAAACTTGTCGGTTTTAGAACACAGGTTTGGAGTCCCCTAACCCCTTAAATAATAATTACTATGATAAAGTATGTAGTTTGAACCATTTCAATTTAAACTGAAGGTTGTGCCACTTTGTTATGTAATGTTAACAAAATGGCTGTGTTCTTTGCAAATGTAGTAATATTTTGTCCCAAAAGTGAGCACATTTTTCTGATTAATGCTTTCTTTAGTGAATATATATATATATATATATATATATACAGTAGTCCCCCCTTTGAGAGACCACCCCTAGTGCCATCCAAGAAGTGGTCACATAGAGCAGGTGGTCTCCCAAAGGAGGTTGGACTCTTGCACCACCTGCCCAACAAGTAACCATTACTTTGAATTCCAATCCATCATTTAGATTCAAGCATGACTGATGCGCACTTATTAGACTCTGTTCTATCTTGCAGTCACATGCTTACTCTATCATTTTAAAAGTGGTATTATAAACATATTTCGAATTTCTAAAACTGATTTTGAGCGATCATAATTTAACCGAACTTGTACAAAACAGGTGGGTTGTTACTTCTCTGAAATGGTGAATAACTGGTCAGGTTCTGCAGGTGGTCCTTCAAAAGAGGGGTCTTTTAAAAGAGGGACTACTATAACACTGTATATGTGTATATATATATATATATATATATAAACACATATAGTGGAATTTTTTTCTATTTACACCATCTAGTGTAAAATGTGGTTTTAACGGGGTATAATCTAATTAACAAACAGAAGCAGGGCAGTAAATTTCAGATCTTAATTGGTGATTCTCCTATATCTATTTACAAGTTTGGAAAATTATCACAGATGGTGTATCTGTACGAAACAAACAGAAGTGGAAATCTAAAGCTCCATTTGATAAAAGATGCCAATTCTATTATTGTTTAACACACAGCCTTGGACAAAAGTTGTAAGACTAGTTTGTAAACTCCTTACACATACACGAGTCAGTTATTATAATATATTACCCCCTTTACTTTACGCTGAATACTTATGAAAAAACGTATGTTTTTGGCTCTATACAATATTGTACAGTTGTCTTGACTGAGTTGTTAGCTGACCCAACTAGACCTGAGTTCTAAATACTTATCATAACAAGTAGTCTACAAGTACGAACAAATTTTTCTGTCACTTGTGAGTCAACCAGAATTTTATCAAAACATAAACTGGATCGTGTATACAGAACTGATAACAACATTTAGAATTAAACAGACAATTTTAACCCCCTGGGGACTGAGTTAACAGCTTTCCATGACACAATCTGGCCACAATGAAGCCATAGTGCACAAATTAAGCTTGTCAGCTGTTGACTGAGGCATATTAGGGGGCCTGCATATTATTCTTCACAGCAAAAAAATAAAATAAATAAAATAAAATAAAATAAAATAAATAAATAAATAAATAAACCCACAGCATGAGGTGCCTGCTCTTTTTTAATGGGTAAAAAAACATCCTAACACACCAGAGTAAGTTCCTCAGGGTTATTATCTCAAGCAGCTGTAGTATTGTACGAATGTATACAAAGTGAATATAATTAACCTTTTCCCCCCATCAAATCACTCAAAAGCATCTAGATATCAATTGTAATCTGCCTTTATATATTCTTATCTATACTGCTTGGTGACCAAAACTATGTTGGATGACAACTGTTGAGTAGATAAGACCTATGCTGGAAAACATGCCGCAGGTCAAAAACTTTCCTTGGCATGGGTTGGGTTGGGTACACCATGTCAAGGAAACCTGTTGACTCAGTCTTAAAATAACCAGGATGGGATCAAAAGTTAAAAGTGTTTCTGTACCTTCATATATGTTTGTATTGACGGTAATTTGAATAAATTCCCAAGACACAAAACAGAAAAGGTACATGTAAAAAGGTACAACAGATCAATATGACTAGTTTTGAGTGAAATTGGTCAATTTTAGTCAGTCTGTATCTTTAAAATTTTTGGTTTCCTTACAGAACGGGGATGTTATGCTATTTCAGGCTAGTACCCATTGAAAATTGTTAACAATTTACTGACCCGAATGGAATTTTACTGGTGCCAGTGAAGTTGACCAGTGCTAAAGGTACAAACTGTTTAGTTTTTCATTTTACTATCCTAGGTTATGTTTTATAGTTTGTCACAATTTTCGTACTGTAATATTCATATTATTCCAGTTGAAGAAATTGGCCACAAATATAATCAAAAATCACACATCAAAGTACCCAAGTCACATTTTAAGATGTCCTTGACATTACCAACAAGAGATTGTCTATTCTTAAAAAGAGGACTGTGACAGTCCTGTGCTCAGCTGACCTTGCTACATGCACAGACTGAAGTGGTCCTGTGAACTTCAGAATGATATCAAAGTCACCTTTGTTTAAGACTATCATCACTGTTGCTAACATGAACATACCCCCTCACCATTTTTTCTGAATTTTGATAATTTGTTAAAAATTTAAAAAATGACAGCACCACCATGTGGTGAACACATTTGGTGGAGATCTAGTATACATACATTCCCAATACTACTGAAGGGGATCCAATTTACGGTTTGGGAAAAAAGTCCAGAAAAATTAAAACACTAAAACTCTTAAAAAAGCAAAAAATAATCACAGCAACACCTGTTGGATTTATAAACTAAGGTGTAAAGGTCGCCAGAAGTGTCACTATGCAATTTCAAAGCAATGGGCTTGTTGATTTTGGAGAAGATTTTTCTTCAGATTTTGCCAAAAAATGAACAAAAAATTCATGGAACTTAAACAAAAAATATGGGAGTGTGAAAATTTGAACCTACCCAAGGTACATCCCCATCAAGTTTGAAGTAAATTTAGTTGAATGTTTTGGAGAAGTAAAAAATGTGACTCCCATTGCAATCCTAATTGATTTGCATTGAAATCAATGGAAATGTATACATTAACAAACAAGAACCGAAACTGAAAAAAATTGTTAAAATCAGAGATGAGGAATATCATCACCTAGTGAACACCTTGTTTCATCCTTCCACAAGCTACACTTACACCAAGCTTCAGAAGAATCTAAGTAGACTTTTGGAGAAGTCAAGAACAGCTTTAACACACAAAAAAATTTGTAAGAAAATAGAAACAAAAATTGCAGTGCCACCTGGTGAATAGGGGTCCCCACAAGTGTTTCTATGCAATTTTGAAGCAATTGGCTTGGCCATTTTGGGAGGAAAATTTTAAAGACTTTACCAAAAATATAATAATAATAATAATGATGATGATGATGATAATAATAATGATAATGATAATAATAATAATAATAATAATGATAATAATAATAATAATAATAATAATAATAATAATAATAATAATAATAATAATAATAATAATAATAATAATAATAATGAATGAATGAATGAATGAATGAATGAATGAATGAATGAATGAATGAATAAATAAATAAATAAATAAATATAGATAAAATTCAAAATTCAAAAATCGCTGGACCATGACAATTTGAATAAACTTAGCAGAGACCCATCCAAGGTATATCCCCATTAAATTTGAAGTGAATCTGTCTGACAGTTTGAGAGAAGTTGAAATGTGAATTGTTGACAGACAAACGCTGACGCCGCCGATGCTGATGACAGAGGAAGGACCGTACGGTAAGCTGACTTGTCAGTCAGCTGAGCTGAACAATTTTTACTTGTGTGATATGACTGGTCATCTGCGACAATTTAGTCTCCCCAGTGAAAAAATTTGTTTGAAAGAAAGTACAAAAATTGTAAACATATTCTTAAATTTGGTTCCTTACGGATGATGCAGTGCCTCCCCCGATCTGATTATCATGATAGTTATGATCTCTATGCATTTCAATTATATTGATATTATAATGATCACCAGAGCAATTTTAAAAATAAATATATTTGACTGTTTAGCACCAAGGCTGAGTTGCAAGTTGCAAACTCAGTTTAAAGTAAATTTAACCATAAATAAAATTGAATAACAGCGTAACGTTAAGCCAGGAAAAAGGCTCTGTCTCAGAGATATATATTCATAAACCAACACAGCAAAAAGAAAAAAATACTGGAGTTCTGTTCTTTGCATTGAAAGATGGGAATAAAGTTCAATTAAATGATAAATTTGTCTTGCCCTTAAAACCACATTATTTTCTAACATTTTTCTGAACAATTATTGAGAATTACATTAAACAAATACATACATGTAAAACACATCTGTGAGGCCTCTGGTCTTTGAAAAGTATTGTCAGCTAATTAATTGTATAAAACAATTTTGTCACATGTAAATATCAATGACACTGACAGAACCTTACTCTTTGTTTAAATTTGTGTTCAGAAATAGCAGGAAGCTGAATAGGAGGCTCCATACATGTACTTTGCTTCTCGAGCATACTGAAAGCTCACGTCATAGCTTAATGAAGACAACAAAATGACGTTGTCTCTGTGCATTTTTTTTTAAAGTCTATCGTATAAAAACTCTTTGCAGATATAAACAAAGGCATGAATCTCTTTGTTTCAAACTTGCCATGGAGCCTAAAACTTTATGAGGAACCTTTTCAGGTTTAAAGGAGACTGGATAATTTAATTTGCACAAATGGGTTAGAAAATATCTATACTATACTTGTTGACCTTTAAATACTGGTGCTCAAAAAGTAGCATGGATTAAACTATTTTTTTCTTTGCTTTTGGTATTATCATATATTTTTGGAGAACTGCAGCTGTGCCAACTTGAAGAAAAACATATCTGTGATACATGTACTTGAAATGAAAAGACAAGTAAAATGAAAAACTAGCATACCTCAATAAAAGTTTCAGCTTACCACAAATTATAATTGTGGTAAGCTAATATAAAACAATTTGTTCTAGCTGTATTTTCTGTCATCTGCAAACTTGTGTGTTACAGTGTTCAACACACCCTGGTGGGTGATATAGGTAAAGCAATCTACATTTTGAAATCTAAATTTATATTCTATATTCATGAACAATTCTTGTATTCGAGAAAAAATTGAGGAATTCTATTTGCCTTTGACTGGTTTACGAAGGGTTTGTAACATAAATCAATTGCCCCAAAGGGTTTTGCCGGGTACTCTTTTCAAAAATGTATTAATACTTGGGACCTATAAATGAACCTAAAAGGCACACCAAGTTTGATGAATGAATGGGTGCTTATTGGATATGTTGTGTCTGCACAGATTGGAAGTGGCAGCAGGTATGAGTTTTTGGGGTTTTTTTCTGTCCTCAAGAATTTTTGTGTGAATTTTAACTCAATGTTAGACCACACTTGTAAAATGTCACTTATGGCTTAAAAATGAATTGTGAAACACATTTATTTCACACATTGTGAGCTGGACTGCTTCTCCTTGCAACTTTCCCCTCCTCCCCTAGTCTTGTAAACATTGAATACATACAGGGTACAGTAAGATGTTTCTCCACCCAGGATTCGAATACTCAAGTGTTAAAAATCAACAAAACAATAATGTGCTATATTGCTTGACCATGAAGTCAGTTCAGTGGCACCTGCTTTGACACCATGTGATTATTAAAAAACTGCCCTGATGCAACTCCAGCTGACAGGCAGGAACTGTGCCTCTGCAAGACTGCCCCTGACCCATAGTCTCAGTTGCCCGTCACACTTGAAAAGATTGCATACATGTCAAACAGTACATGCCCACAATATTACAACAGCAGTTTTACAACTGATGAAAACATGCAAATTCTACAAAAATAAGCACGTTGAAAAGTTTTAAATATCAGATTTGGCAGTCTTTCCTTTGACATTCCACCTGCGTTTACAGACTGCTTTGGTCTACCTGCCTTTCCCATGATTTCTCAAAGGACAGGCCACATCTCATGTACCTGCACTAGTATGGTATTTTGCCCTGTTTTTGTCTGACTGGAATCCTGTCCAGTGTGACATCCTTATTCCCTTGTATGTCCCATGCATCATAGGGCACTTTTTCCATTGATGAAAGTCGTTTTTCTATTTATATTTGCCTCTGACAGTGACCAGATTTGTTTTTACTGATTCTTTGGTAAAAATTCTTCTTTTTCCTATTATTGGCATTTTGTTTTTTTTATTTCAGTTTACCTACCAACCTCTAGAAGTTTTTTTTTTTTTCTTTTAGAAGTAGGCTCACAGTCTAGATGGGAACCAGTTCATCAATTAATTGTACCTTTCAAAACATGCCCACAAACATTACCTCAACTGATTTACATACACATAACACTGCTGACATACAGAGATTGGGGGTTTGTTTGCTTTTTTTTTTTTTTTTTTTGTTATTGTCTTTTTTTTTTCTGTGAGTGCAATGCACTTCCCAGCCTCAACCACATTTTCTTGGCATTAAAATACTCAGGCCACCCTTTGAAAACATTTTTGTTGAGAACATCTTGCTAAGTACTGCTGTTGTTTAGTGGGTACGTATCTTACACTGAAAAAGGGTATCAAAATATTTGTTTTTCATTTCCGTTTGCCTCCCAGTTTTTTTAAAAGTGGGTACAGAGTCTACGGATGGGAAACAGATGATCAATGGACTGCATTTAAAATATGTCGACAAACATTACCCCAACTGATTTAAAAACCATACTGTAGACATGCAAAGTATTCATATACCTTATCCATTCCAATTGTAGCAAATGCCCTAATAGGGTCACACCCCCACTTTCAATTTCAGAGTTTCATTAAAAATTCAGTCTTTTTCAAAATTTAAAAAATGAAATGCTTCTGATGAAAGAAGAGGGTTCATTGTTGTTATTTTATGCTATATGGATTCTATAATAAGTGTAATTGCTTGTGGCCAGTACTTTAAATAAAGACATATCATTATCACAAAACTGCATAAAAACCATGTCTGCTCCAGGAAAGCTTTGCATTAGCAGAGCATGCTACTATTGGAATGAATACTGTACACACACACACACACGCACACACACACACACACATACCGGTATATTATACTTTTGTAGAAAAAAAAGTGTATGAGGAATGATCAACATTTGAATCAATAGTCATTGTTTGTAACAAAGAATCAAACAAACAGAAACAAACACCACACACACACAAAAAAAAAACACTCACTCACTCTCACACATAAAAAACATGCCCACCCAACCCTCAAAAAGACATATAAAAAAAGTGTTTCTGTTCCTGCATACCTTGTAGGAAGTTTAACAAGAATGCTGTCTAATCAACAACAAAAACATTTTCAAAGTTGGTCATTCATCTAAAAATTTGTTTCGTAAACATTCATACGTGTGCAAAAACAAATACTGCAACTCAGTAGTTTA
>OZ026626.1:77797007-77922256 GCA_964020975.1 Hermodice carunculata | reverse complement strand
AGCCCTGGTGTTCTGCTGACATTTGACATTGGTTTTCATCCGTGTGTGCAACGGGCATCAGGTTTTGAGGTACATATGTGGGCATCTGCTGGCAATGGGCAGTGGATGTATCAGCCTCTGGAATGGCTACCGCATTGACGGACATGCCGTGATTGGTAAGACCATCGCTCGCTGCATGGTTCTGCCTGTTCTCTTGCTGAAAAATACTAATATCAGAGTTACTGTTGTTGTCATTGTTACTTTCTATCAACGTTCCCTTTGATGTCATGTCAGAGTCAACAGAGTTCTGGGTTGAATTGCTCTCCAGCATCGAGGATATATTTGTGTCAGATACAGCCTTATCATCCATGGATCTGATAACATTGGCCAATGTCCTTTCCAACCTACCAGACGCACTTTCTGTCATGGTGACACAGGGATCACTGGCTGCTTTGATGATTTGAACAGGGTATGGTGACACTGGGGTGTTCTCCAATACACACTGTTCTTGTCCCTTTGCCCCACCATCGTTTCTAATCTGGCTGGACTCATTATTACCTTCTGCTGCCAAACTAGGAACTCTTCGTGTGGACTTGAACACAATATCACTAGCTGTCTTGGGTTGGACAGCATTATCTTCCTGTGTTGAAACGGAATCACTGGTATCGTTAACAACTGACGCCACAGTGCTTGGCGCAGTTTGGTCAGCCTCATGCGAAACACTGGTGGACAGTTTACAAGACATTGAAGGATCCTCCCCAGCAGGCACATCATAGATTTGTAAGTCTACATTATAAGCCTTCAGCCAGCCATGGAACTTTGCAGTTGGGAACACAACACATTTCTTCAAAATGTCCTTCACATATGGTTCTTCTTCCAGCTCAGGAGCATGGCAGGGCTGTTTACTGGGCTTACATTGGGATATCCTCGTAATGTTTTCATTTTCTGCAATGAGGTAGTCAATGTACATGGTGACGGCATCGGTGAGATTATGCGGAGTCTTGGTCATATCGAGAGGGGTGACCGGCAGATGTAAAGGATCTATGTTCCAAAGGGAATACTTGGATACGCCGTCTCTTGAGGAAGTCTGTCTATTTCTCCTGCGCATGAGGCAGCCATCTGGCAGCTGACATTTCGAATGTCTCTCACATGATCCACTCTGTGTGAGGCTTCCACTGCTGAAGGAATGTGGACTCAGATGACTGTAATTCTGTGGGCTGGGAGTGTATGGTAAAGACAGGGATGATGTTGATGGGGATAGTAACGGCAGCGAGTAGCCACTGTTGTCATGGTAACCTGGTGACATCGGATGCGGATTCCATGAAGACCCTTGAAGTCCTGGAGATTGCTCATATGTATATAGACTCTGTTGGCATGCTGGGGGGATGAAATGTCTGTTATTGTCAGGCATCAACTGTTGCTCATGTGCATGCCATGCAGAAGAAGAGGACATGTGCGCAGTATCAGCCACTTGATGGGCATAAGGATTTTGTCTCACCCAAGGTGTGGGTCTTGCTGATGGGTATGTCCTTTGAGCGTACTGACCATGTGGATAATACGAGCTTCCATATTGACAGTTATAGTTCCTGAAGTAACTGTTGTGTGGATTTGTTTCTGGCCAGGACTGGCTGGCATGAGCAACTCGAGGAACAGATCTGGGTGGACCATCGTAACTACCACTCACTCCCGCAGGAAAATAACAAAGATCAGATTCTGTACTTCTCACTCTTTTTCTTACTCTGGTGGACATTGGGTTGTCCATTCTGTGTTGATTTGGTTCGGTAGGCTGTCGTCTTGTCAGTACGTTAGGACGATTATAGGATCCTGGACGCAAAGTCATCTTCCGTCTCTTTCAGCTGGAAAAAGGAAAGATAATAAATGAGAATACTTTTGGGGAATACAGTGGACCTGTCTAGAAAGACCAGTCCTTGAGAATACCAAACTGTGGTCTGTAAAGACAGATGGTCTTCCCCAGGAGGTATAAAGATGAGAGGACCAAAACAAAATATCCTGAAAAGCTGGTCTTTCAAGAAAGGTGTTATCTGAAGACACGGACCACGGTACACAAGAATTTAAACATGTTAACAAGAAGGCTCTGATGAGCCCAAGCTCAGCTGACCTATGATGAACGGAGCAAAGTGAAGTAGGCCCCCCTCCCCAGCCACCCACCCACCTCCCTGATTGCAAATGAGATTGGAACAATCCCAATCGACTTACATGGTTAGAAATGCATGCATTAACTGAAAGGTAGCAGAATTAAAAAATTCATTAAAAATCAGCAATCCAGAGTATCACCACCTTGCAAACATATTTATTTAACCCTCCCACAAGCTACATTTCCACCAAGTGTTAGAACACTTTGAGTGAGAGTCTTGAAGAAGTTGAATATACTGAAAACACAAAAATGTGTAAAAAAAAAAATAAAAAAAATAAAAAAATCACAGCGCCACCTATAAAACAAATTAAGGTCTGGGGGGCCCCAAAAGTGTCCTTATGCAAGTTCAAGGCAATTGACTCAGCAGTTTTGGAAGATTTTGTCAAAAAATGACCCCCCCCCCAAAAAAAAAATCAAAAATCACTGGAGCATGACGATCTGTACAGTCTTGGTAGAGAGCCACTGAGGTACATTCCCATCAAATTTGAAGTTAATCTAGTTGACAGTTTTGGAGAAGTCAAAAATATGAATTTCCTTTGCAATCCCTAAATATTGACGTACGTGTATAGTAATCGACATGCATGCAAGCATTCACCAGGAATCCATGGTATTACCATTTAGTAAACAAGTTTGTTTACCCCTTCTACAAGCTACATTTCCACAACGTTTCAGCACAATTTGAGTAAGAGTCATGTGGAATTTTTCTCCCATAAACAGATGAATGACAAATTTTCTTCAAAAACCTGACATGTACGTCTGAGCTGCTCCATTGCTGTGAACTTGATACCATTTTTACTACAGCTGTCTAATGCATGGCTGTTGCTCTTCTACTAATGATACATTAATTTTGTTGCCAGGAAACATCAAGCTCTGAACATAGTTCCAGCTGCTCATTCAGTTATATTGAATTTCATTGAATAAGAATATCTAAAGAGAACAAATAGTTTCAGCTCTTTTATCACTTTTGGTTGAAAAATTGACAACATTGTACGACATTACTGATTTCATTTTTCTATGGACACCTACCATTGAAAAAGTATAGCTCAAAAGCACATACATTTCTTGTCTTCAAAATTGTAAATAAGACCTATCAAGATGGCACACCTGAGGTCAATAACTTTCCTTGACATGGGATGGATGCATTAAACTCTCTCAGTGCAAATTCTGGACCGAGTGAACAGCTATCCTTGGCATGCAATGCCCCCAAAGTATGCCAAGGGAAGCTGTTACCCCAGACCATTATGTCCTCTAAAACTATAGGCATGCTGGCACTTGAATGAAAGGTCTGGGGAAAGCCACTTATTTGGGCACAAGTACTCTAAGCATTTGCACATGATGGAATAAAGTGCAGGCTTATAGCGCTTTATTCTGTTGCGCAACTTCCTTGGGTGCCATCGTGCCCATACAACAGACAAGCACCTAAAGGTCTTTTTACAAGGAATATGAATCTAGCATCCTTGTTATTTATAATTAATTGTTCTCATCAACGCTTGCCTTATCTTATTGCTGATCAAAATTGAGAGAAGTTTGTCTTTTAAGTAGTTTGACTTTAGTCGTAGTGGGCATGGAAAGAGTTAATTGCACCCAACCCAGGATGAAAAAAAACATGGACTCCATCTTATTCTGACAACGAAAGGGACAATGTCTTAATTTTCATGTGAACACCACAACATGATATTCATTGGAATTCTCCGCATTTTATGAATGTGTGTTGGCTATATTAATACCCATAGTTTTTGCCACAAAATTCTGAAAGATAAATTATTGATTGCGAATTTCTGTTCATTCTAAAATTGTTTTAAGTCAAATGTTGGATAACAGTGGAGCTATCACAGCTCCATAGTATTTTTTTGTTTTGTTTTTGTTTTTCAAAATTATGATATTTAGTTCCGTTGAATCAGACAGTATAATATGTGTATTGATGTAGGACTTGTGACAGTTGTTTGTGTTGGGGTGTGTGAGCAGACAGAGTTTGGCCCCCAATAACAATATCACGAGGTCGTGTCCCTGGCCATGGGGGTCCATGCTAAAAGACCGAACACCCAAACTCGGCCGAACCACCGAAGGATGATAAACGTTACTAAGCGGGTTCTGTCATCAGAAAGACATGTCGTAAAATATCAATCGACCGAACCTATATTTGGACTGAAGAGCAAGATGACAACTAAACAACAGCAATTATAATTCATTTGAAGCAGTAAAGAATATATGTGTATGAATGAGTAAACAAAATTATTGATTAGTCCTAACACAGCCTAACGTAAATCAAATACATTATTCCTAACACTAACCTAACAGTAAACCAAACAATTAATATTATAACAGCAAAATTAATTATATGTTTGGCCTATCAGTTGACCTAACAATAAATTAGATAAGGCCTAACATCGACCTAACAATAAACCTAACAATTAATTATATGTTAGGCTTAACAGTTGACCTAGCAATAAATTAGATTAGGCCTAACACCGGCCTAACAGTAAACCTAACAATTAATTATATGTTAGGCTTAACAGTTGACCTTACAATAAATTACATTAGGCCTAACACTGACCTAATAGTAAACCTAACAATTGTTTATATGTAAGGCCTATCAGTTGACCTAACAATAAATTAGATTAGGCCTAACACCAACCTAACAGTACACCTGACAATTAATGACATGTTAGGCTTAACAGTTGACCTTACAATAAATTAGATTAGGCCTAACACTGACCTAATAGTAAACCTAACAATTAATTATATGTAAGGCCTATCAGTTGACCTAACAATAAATTAGATTAGGCCTAACACCAACCTAACAGTACACCTGACAATTAATGACATGTTAGGCTTAACAGTTGACCTTACAATAAATTAGATTAGGCCTAATACCGACCTAACAGTAACCCTAGCAATTAATGACAGGGCAATGATCATGGGAACTCCGTAGCAGGGTTGGTTATCAGATTCAATAATTGATGCAGCACATGCACTGTTGAAACAACAACACCCTGTCTGTCTTTCTTTGAATTCTTCTTCCGGCCTAATGGCTCCATCTTTAATTGACAGTCCTGATTTCTTGGTGTGATTCTGATCATTCAGTGAATTTTAATCTTGATTCTTCTTACTGTCAGCTTAATCTGCAAATGCATCAATATCAATATATACAAGCATATATTGAAAGAAAGAAAAATAATGTTGATTTTTACGACATGCATTGTAGAACCCATTTACGGTAAATTTTCGTCTGTTCGGTCGTGCGGTAGAGTTACTAAGTTAGGTTGTTCGGTGTTTTAGTAAATACCGGCCATGGGTTTTGCAAAAGCGACCGACGCCAATGGCAATAATGTAAAGACCACACTGATAATAGCTGGTGAATAGAAAGCTGTGATGTAAAGCATACAGTGTATGAGAGATTTTGTCGAATTTAGGCACTCAATCAAGTGGCCTCCCCTGCGAGTGGCAGATACCTTATAGTTATAGGCCTACATCAACGCCGCGCACTGACACTGTCACTGATGATTTGATTATGGACCTCTGTCTGTTCGGTTCAATCGTTCAATGGGTCAATAGATTACCTGCTACGAACGATGTATATTAACCAATTCGTCTCCGCTTTTGGAGGTAAACACGCCAAACTTTGCCGTGAAATACTGCATGTGCAGCTTCCATGAACGCCACAAGGTCGCGTGCTGTTGTTTTGAATCATAGCGGGAATCATGGGAGTAAAACTTTAAAAAGGACAAAAAAAGGGGATTCATTGACAAGATACCCGTTATAACCTGACTTAACGACCGTAATGGTGTCTGACCACAAAACATTGGCTGAATCAAACGAATCTGTCGGTGCAAATTATCACAATGTCTTCACAAGGGTGAAAAATTAAGTAGATGGGGTCATTTTAAAAGGCGTGCAATGCACATATTAACTCTTTAGAAGGTGTTCGAAGTTAAATAATAAAACTTGTAGCCTACATATATGAAAGGTGAAGCATTTTATTTAGACAAGTGAATAAGTGGTACATCTCTTATACAAACTGAATTGAAGTGAACAAATATTTTTAACGAAACGGAATATCGTTAATCAAAATAGTCATGGAAATTCACATAAAGCAAAGATAATTTTTTTTTCTTATCTGACCCTGCTGAAATAAAAATCAATATGTCGATTGGTGGCTCTAGAGTCGTCTAAAAGTCTGGAAGTTAAATATTGGTTTAAGCACGGACAAAATAAATGATAATCCAATCAAAGTATGCAATGATTATGAATGTAGTATGATTTCTATAGTACTACGCCACCTTAGTTCATTAATATAATTTTTCTTCAGTTTATGTAACATTTATGCTGTAATAATGTTCACGGACGTGTAAATAAACATACTTATCTCATTATGATAGTTGTTGTTGTTATTATTACCATCATTATTTGCAGTCCTTACAAGTTACATTGTTCCATTGATAATTCAATCTGAGAGAGAGAGAGATTATGTCTGTAAGAACAGCATAGATTATGGTTTATGATTTGAAATAGTAGACACAAATTAATCATGGCATGTCCTTGTGTTGTTCATCTCCACAATTGACTCCAATCAATTAAAAATAATAATGAAACCGACTCATCATTCTGACAAAAACAAAGTCACTCTGACTCAATTTCTGTCCATCACTGAAGCAGGAAAGCTCACGACTAACCAGCTTGATGTTGTGTTGTTATTTTATGTTATTTTTGTTTGAATAAAAAACAAACACACTGTTATTTGTGTATTTTTTTCTTTTGTTTGTTTGTTTTTTGTTTTTTGTTTTTGTTTTTCCTTGTTGGTGTGTGTGTGTGTTAGCGTGTGTGCGTGTGTGCGTGTGTGTGTGTGTGTGTGTTTATTTTGTGAGTGTATTAACTTACTACCATAACCTTATATAAAAATATCTCATGTTGGTTGCGCTACTTGGTTTCCTTCAATAGAATAGTAGTACCTGTCCTATGTGACCGACACCCCGGCCGGCCTTAAAGTAATTGCTTACTGCCTGTGGTTTACGAATGCGGGTAAAATTGTACAGAATTAGACAATATAGACATCTGTCTCCTTGAGTATGTGGTCACAGAAAGCCAAACAGTGTTTCACAACAGCTGTGACATTCAACAGGTATTATTGTAGTGCCCATTTTTGAACGCGAGAACGAAAATTAAAATTACATTAGTAGGCCTCGTTATGAAAAGTTGGGTGAAAAAATAGATTTTTACGTTTATATACAAACAGTACATTCAAGTTGAACTAATATGTACAATAGATAGAACAAAAATTATACAGAATAATCCCAGTTTAAAAGAAAAAACACACACACATATAATTGACAATAGAACAAAAGATAATGATATCAAGGACACTAAATTTAAACATAGAAATAATGGGAAACAGCGGAGAATAATGTAATGGTAGTATATGGTCCTGTGGGAATGTGATGTTTTTAAATTTAATGGCCTGAATTCGCAGTCAAAGTTCCCGATAGAGGGCGTGGGGCTGTTCCAGGCCACAGCTCCGTCATTAGTAGGGACAGGCAGAAAAAAATTAAATTGGGGATATCCAATTTTTTACAATAAGGTCGGGCGTTCCTGGTATTATGATCATGGAGGCTATTACGAAAGGGAAACAAGTCTATCAGATTAATTTGTCAGGACTTAGGGGCATGGTCATTTAGGCATTTACAAACTAAAACAGCTATATCATACGAGCTTCTCTGACTCTGCGAACAGATAAATTTTGCAATTTGAGGTCGTGTATTAGGTGTTTAGGGGGAACGAGAATAATCATAAATACCACTAATATTTAAATCACCCAGAGGTATTGTTATCTGGGAATTTAATTCTGTCTATCTAGTACCTTCACTCATGTTATTAGAAAACTGAAAGATCAAACCAGTAAAGGTTTAAGTTGCGGCAATATCCGGTTAATAACAAGGTTAAATTAGCCATGAAATTAGTTAAATCTCTTATTTTACGTATATCTCTAAATGGCAGTGAAGTAAGAAGTGTATTCTACGCCAACAAATGTGAGTCATGACAATTTCTACCACTTGTGCGATATGCCTACTTTTGAAAATTTACATATAAGCTTTTGTAAATACAATTACGAGAACACAGAAAAGCTTCAAATGCTGCCGTAAGGGGCAAAATTAGTTACAATCTCAGTATTCATTACTTCTCTATGTAATTCTGTAAGGTGTTGGATACATCCACAGAACTCGGATACAAATTCCCTTG
Organism: Hermodice carunculata; assembly: GCA_964020975.1. Taxonomy (NCBI): domain Eukaryota; kingdom Metazoa; phylum Annelida; class Polychaeta; order Eunicida; family Amphinomidae; genus Hermodice; species Hermodice carunculata. The sequence goes on along the minus strand of OZ026626.1, from coordinate 77,913,888 downwards.
TATATAAAGGTTTACTGCATGGAAAATTATTCTTTGCTTATAAAATGATGATAACTGCTAGGTTAAATACATAAAAGAAATTCTCAGCTGTGTTGGTGTGACAGAAGACAGTTACAGCCTTGGTAGTAATAGACCTCAATACTCTGTTGCCAGACTACGTTCTTATCTACTAAGTATATATGAGAGGCAATGGGCTAAAGTTGTATCTGGTGATCATATGATTCAACAAACCGCACACATATTGCAAATTAAAACAAAATATTTGCCTTGAATTCTATTCACAACAAAACTTACCCCCGCCCCCCCCCCCAAAAAAAAGAAGAAAAAAAAAAAGGAAAACTGTAGCTACCTGTGGATCAGTGCTCACACTCTGGCTATTGAAACGGGAATGTACATGCGTCCAAAAACACCTGTAGACCTGCGTGTATGTAAGTTATGTACCTCGGGAGAAATAGAAGGTGAAATTCATTTGATGATGCACTGCGATTTTATGAATGAGCAAAGAGTAAAATTGTATTGTTATACGTCAAATATTCCCAATCTTTATTCACTTAATTTAAGTGACACTGGAAAATTTAATTTCCTCATGACAATGGGTGGAGGGTCTGCTATGGTCTTCAGTCTGGTCGTAAAGTTTGTCAATAATATCTCTCAACGTCGGTATGACAAGCTCGGTTATAAGTGTTGGACACCGGAGTGCATCAGATATTCTGTATCCGCAGTGACAGGTATTAGCGCCACCTTGGGTACAGGACCCAACGACAATGTGGTCTAAATGTGCATATATATATATATATATATATATACATATATATATATATATATATATATATATATATATATATATATATATATATATATATATATATATATATATATATATATATATATATATAAATATATATATATATATATATATATATATATATATATATATATATATATATATATATATATCCATTGGATATTTTGGGCATGATTTTAGTGTTTATATTGTATGTTTGTATGTTGACAATACCTTGTGTCAGGTTTAGGTCAATAAAGTTTGTTTTCATGCACCAGTAACGATATCTTGCGGCTCTGCATTGAAGGCGTTGTAAAGTGACTTGGTGTTGTTTATTGCAATGTCGCCATACAGTATCGTTATAGTCAAAATGGGGATGAATAATGCTTTTATATACAACAGATAACATGTGTGGCGGGAGAGCGTGTCTAAGGCGACTCAGGAGACCAATTTTCAGTGCAACTTTACTGACAATGTAGTTTATATGAGCATCCTATACTTCACTACAACAATACACTACTACTACTACTACTACTACTACTACTACTACTACTACTACTACTACTGCTATAGTGCTACTGATAACACTACCACCACCACCATATCGATTATCACTACTACTAATTACTTTTGAACTCAATGTCTCATTTGCATGTGGACTTACCCAGAGAGGCTTCAATGGTAAAAAATGTGAAGTCTCCAAATTTATTCCGGAACTTTGTGACTCAGTTAAATCTCCTGTTGTGACAATGAAGCTTATACAGCTCCAGAAGAAGAAGAAGAAGAAGAAGAAGAAGAAGAAGAAGAAGAAGAAGAAGAAGAAGAAGAAGAAGGAGGAGGAGGAGGAGGAGGAGGAGGAAGAGGAGAAGAAGAAGAAGAAGAAGAAGAAGAAGAAGAAGAAGAAGAAGAAGAAGAAGAAGAAGAAGAAGAAGAAGAAGAAGTCTTTTATTGGTATAATACATAAATATTGATACAGTAAGAAACTGTCTAAGTTGGTCAAGGGAGACTCTTGCTATAACATTATGCATGTTGCTGTTGCAAGAGCCACCCTTGTAACAAGAATTGTGGTTATGAACATGATGATTTTTTAAAGAAATATGTTATACATCAGGATGACTAATAAATTCTTGTAACTATCTTTAGATGCTATGGTGTACAAAAACCTTTAGATTAATTGTTTTATTGACAAATGTAACAATCATACACAGTGCATTCATGGTTGTATTTGTTAAAAAAAATCCCATAGTTTAAAAAAACTTTTAGGCTATGAGAATAGATTTTACTTAATATGTTGTCATCAGTTGAGAAGAAGAAGAAGAAGAAGAAGAAGAAGAAGAAGAAGAAGAAGAAGAAGAAGAAGAAGAAGAAGAAGAAGAAGAAGAAGAAGAAGAAGAAGAAGAAGAAGAAGAAGAAGAAGAAGAAGAAGAAGAAGAAGAAGAAGAAGAAGAAGAAGAAGAAGAAGAAGAAGAAGAAGAAGCTGTGTGATCATTTAAATGTGACAAATCTTCGTCAGGATGAGAGAAAAAGGAAAAGAAGATAGGAAAGGAGAAGAAAAGAAAGGAAAAAATGGTGTAAATCTATACTTGCAGGTTTACGTTCAATTTGTCTGATGAGCTTACCTGAAAATACCAAATCATATACCTTTCTCTGCGTGTCTTTTTTTTTTTGTGGTTGCCAGTTCTCATACACATCACAAGTAACAGTCGTATGATATATTTTTACAGCGTGCATCAAGTGGATTTTACCAGCTTTATTACTTTGAAAGGGAATTTGGACCATAAACATACAAGTTTTGTCATGTCATGTCTGTTTCTTTCATTTATACCTTTGCAAACAATGAAAGATACAAGAGACATAAGACGACTGTATGCCACTGGCAGTGCAAGCTTGAACTTGGTTTGTAAATGGAGTCCTCCCGGCCGGCCGGGGTTTTCTGATCACGTTGGCAGCACGCTATTTGCATTACAATAACTTTATTGTGCTCTTGTCGCGCTTTGCCTCACTGTTCCGTTTTCAATATGGCGGCGCCCATGCGGTGGTCAATTTTTCGAGCTTTTCAGAAGACGTTAAAGGATTTTTCTGTGAAAGGAGGATATGGCACTTTGCAACGCAGACTTATATGTGCTAGTGACTCTCAGAAAGGTGCATTGTATACTTAAAAAAACATACCTGATTTTAATTGGTGTCGTGGTCGTGAAGATGTGAATATTTATGTGGGCTGTCATGCCTTGCTACTGTCAAATTGTCAGAGTGGATGAATGGTTTCAAAATTGTAGGAAATAGGAAAGAAAAAGAATACGATGTTGTGATTTTCTGTCGTTAAATGTTGAACTAAATGTTTCATTGACAGATTGTGCACATCATAATTCAGGGCTTTTAATTAAGGTGATAGTGCTGTTATGTATAGTTTCTTAAAATGCAATAATGGCCATGGCCCATGCCTTCCCAATTCAATATTGGTCTCAGACTTGGACCAGCAGGGAGGTGGAGTCAGCACAAGGCTAGCTCCTTTCATCTATGATATTTGCCGCTATCTGCCTATCAGCCAGCATCTGATAAGTAAACACGGATTAACGAGTTCACACCTGCGTTCGCACCTTGAGCAATTAGCAGAATACACAGAAGCGCTTCGACTCCGACTCTTTTTGTCATTTTTCCCAGTATTGCAGGGTCAGAGAGGTAATGCAGCCTCTTGTACAATAATTTTATTCAAATATAAATAAATATGTGTGAAAGCATAACATAACTTTAGCCAAGATTGCTTCATGATGCCAGAGGGAAAACTTGCCAGATGGATGGCGTAATTTGCTGTACAAAAACTCAAGAAAACTTCATCAAGTTTGCAGATCCATAACTTCCCTGGGATAAATAGGGAGAGCAGGGGAGGTTCATCATTGGAAAGCTCTTGCGGAGTACTTTTACCGTGCCAAAACTTATAATTCGGACTCTTTCGGCAAAAATCATACATAGTTACGAAAATGGTGCATAATTGCACCTGAATTGCATACAAAAAATTCATAACTCAGCCATTTGTGGTCGTACATTGATGAAATTTCATCCTCTCGATGAGTAGAATTCCTCTGGAAAGTACCCTGATGTATGCCATCGAAAGGAACAACAATTACCTAATGCTTCCGGTTCAAGCCTCGCTTTCACTGATAGGCGAGCGAGCCGGGTCAAATGATAGAAATCACAGGCGGGCCCGGCCGGCCAATACACAACTACGCATCTTTGATATCCTTTGATATTTAATATACAAGCGTTCTGACTCCATCTAAATTCCACCTCCCTGGGACCAGTAACCCCTCAAGGTCGGGTCAACTGATCCACAACTTTTGATCATGTACTGAATACTGTTGCTGTGTCTATTGGATGTTAATAGCGAGTGTCAGCGAGCTCTTACCATAAACACATGTGAATATAGGATGTAACACAATGGTAAATTATCCAATCAGAAGAGTACTCAGTATCTATCCAACGAAGTTGATATTCTTCATCATCCCTTACTGCACATGTGCGTAGACATTGCGGGTTTTTTTTGGCACCCCGGGTAATTTTCGCAGTTTCTTTACAGCATAGTCTCACACTTACCGGCCTTTATGGAAATCCTGTCATTAATTCATAACTGGGCTTCAGAAAACGTTGTCAGCAGAGTGTAATGAATGATAACGATTCACCGACTTGCATGGTTAACACCTCGATGGAATGTGGACCTGGCAAACATGTTTCTGGGGTTGGAAGTGGGTTTGTTTCCGCGGAATAGAAAAACTTGACAGGTGTGAGGGTACCCTAAATAGACATCCCAAAGAATGTAGTATTTGTTGCGCATGTTGCGTCTCACCTTATGACTAATATCTGCACACTGTGCAGTCACCAGGTTGCTTCTCGGGGCCTTCCAGATCGCAACTGCCACTAAGTTCCAGTCACATTTATCCCCCTAAGGGTCCCCCAAAACGTCATGTTGCCAAAGCCTGCTCCGATTTTGGTGTTGTCCCGCAGCAATCCAACAATCACTCTCCATATGCACTACGTCTCTACCACAAGATACACCATACGGCACTAGTTCAATGGCGATATGAAAATCTTGGGAACAATACTTAAATTTGTGGAACATATCTAACAAAAAGAAAGGCTATATGGCAGATAATTTCGTTCATTTGTTCAAGGTAGTACGACCTCGCCCTGCTAGACTGGTTTAGTAAATTGCCGCTAGAGGGACCTCATGACCTGGTGCTATGTACTGCCTGATCCACTGACGTTATTATCAATACTTTGTAATGCTGACGCTCGCATCTTAGGCTATGCCTACAACATATTATCAGAGGAGCAGAGCATCCCAAATTAAGTCCCATCATAATTTTTGCATAGAAAAATACTCATCAACTGTGAGTTTTAGAAAGGCACTGCTACTCTAGAAATATTTTAAATCATGTGATAACTTTGTGTATTTTTGGAGACATATTTGGCACGGAACGGTCAATCATGGAGGTAAGGTACACAAATGCACCTGTAAAAAAAAATCTAATCACATGACCCCCATTTTCTTGGTTTTAACTTGCTGCTACCGGTATAAACTTGAAGTAGAATGCAAAGGAAATTGTTGTTTTACGTTTCAAATAGGAGAAATAAGGCAGTGAATGTTGCTATTTTAACATGTAAATGCATTAGGCTTGGGTTACTGGTCCAAAACCTATAGTCATACAGTGTCAGTGCGCTGTTAATCAGGTTAGTAGGCACCATAAAATAGACTTTGGTTTGACATGAAAGTCTGAGACTGAGCAATCTTTCAGTTAGGGAATTTGATTTGTAAGCTTGGAATGGCAGTATATTGATTGTCGTGTCCACGTTGTCTGGCTGCGCTCTCAAGAAATTTGGATGGATGTAAAAGTAAATAGAAATACAAACATTACCATTTCAACATAAGACGAATATTGGTTTAAAGTGTGATAGTACAGTTGCTTAGCAGTTTTGATCAGAGTAGCCATGACAATTCCTGATATGAAATGGGTAGTGGCCATGGCAGAAGCAGGCAAAGCCATTCTATTGCCAAGTTAATTTGCACCTCGCCAGGCAGCTTTCGTGGCCTGGCTTGTACATGCCTTGCAGACATGCACCAAGCACATGCTGTGACGTATGTCATCACGTGTCATGTTGGCTGCATTGAATTTTTCTTGGTGGCAGCACTGGCCCTTTGCAGCATGTTTCCATTGGACCAAAATGCCAGGCAAGAAAAGTCTATAGATATACTAACATGTCTTCAAAAAACAAGACAGTACAATATTCTTTTTTTTTCCCCACGTCAGCCAGGCTTATAATCCAATGGACCAAATCTGGCCGTTCAGATTTTTGACGTGATAACACGATTTCACCATGTTCACACCAGGTTTCTTACATAACATATGTTAATAGGACCGGTGTTACCGTAGGGTATAAATAGGCATGCCTAATCCATTACAGATCAACCACTGATGAGACCCATCTAGGTCGAAACCGGTCTGGCGATTTCTGGCTGATGTGACAGGCAGGCATCCTAGATTGCCATTCATGCTTGCCCAGTATCACTATAGTACAATATCCTTAGATTGCGTTTTTAGTGAAATGGAAGCAGCTGATTAATTTTTGATGCAATGTGTGTGTGGGGAAAAAACTATTTAAGTGCTGAACTGCCATATAAAGGCCAGGTTTCTGGAACAGTTCTTCTATGTGGGTATGGTTTTGAAGCTGGCAACACTATGTGAGTTTGAGTCATGTTCTTCACAAGTTGTTGCCCCTATACTGTAAGAGTGGGCTTTCATTGCCCACTGTTATCCTTCTATTACTGTCTGAAGCTAGTGAAATCTTGATGAGATCAATTGACTTTCAAATCATTTTTTTTCCTGTGGACAAGTTAAAAGTAAGCTTCATAATTCAACCATTTGTAGTCTTACATTTCATGTAGGCTTGATCACAACATTTTTGACGTGCATTTAAAATATTATGAGTGCAAGGTATTTGGTAGATTCATTCTGCCAGTTCAATATTAGGAAAAGGGACATTATCAGAGGAACAAGGAGACACGTGCATATTTATGTCCTACCCCAATCACTTGTCCTCTTGTCAGGCAGCAGTGATTTTAAAGCATCCACCAGGATGTGGGTACAGTGATGAATGCGCTTTGTTTGGTTATGTGGTACTAACATTTCAGGAAAAAAAACGGAATATTTAGTATCGACATGATGGTATCAAGCTTAATTATTGTCTGGAAAATAAGATCACTTTTGAAGGAAAATATTTCCAAGTTGTTATCTTGGCAAAAGCAACACATTTTGCCCTGTTTGTTACATAGGTCTGCCTGCCATACAAGTATTTATTTATTGAGCTTTTCATGGACCAGTAGCATCGCAGTCTACATTGAGAAAATTCAAAATCATCAAATTCTATTTGGCTTAAATCAAATGGCAAAAATTATTTTTGTTCTATGTCACTTAATTGTATGTGAAAATGACAGAGTATTTGACACCTATCAACCCATATGGGTGCTTTAGGATTCATGGTGTTAGCCAGAGTCTGAAATCGGGGTGTCCAAAATGCTCAAGTTCAGATTACATAGTACATGTATCAGGGTTCACACTTCTTATTCTTTTCAGTGTAAAATCATGATTTTTTGGGGTGTCTAAATTTAAAACTGAGTGTCCAAGAAGACACATGGACACCCCTCTGGCTAAAACTATGTTAACGTTTATTGTATTTTTTATTTTTCCCTTTTCTTTTTTGATCTTTGTCAGCTGCTGAAAGGGGATCTGATGAGACCACACAAGGTGGCACCACTGAACGAGATCCAGGGGCAGCATTTATACTGCCCGAGGTACAAAAGATTTTGGCCAAAATCACAGGTCTTGACATTGCAAAGGTGTTTGAATTGAGGTTTGCTGAGGTGGCGCCCCCTACCTATAAACTAATGACAGACAAGCAGCTAGAAGAAGTAAGTTTTCATTGGTTATTACTTTATTATCATGTCATTCTCAGAGAGAACTGCATGTTGAAATATTTATATTGTACATTGGATGTTAGTGTACATTGAATTTGAACCCATAGCTTTCTAGAAGACCAACACCTTTTTATGATGAAGGATAAGGCATACATTTAACATGTGAAGTAACTGAACTGTTAAATTATGTTTTGCTTTTAATTTGTATTTATGCGAGCCATGTCTTATTGGATGGTGCATTATTGCCTGTGTGATGTTCACAGAAAATTATGATAGAATTCTTCATTTTTAGCTAAAATTCAACTTAAAGACACATTGTGGCCTAATGATGAAAGATTGATTAAAACTAAATAAAAGGTCTATTAGATGCATCGACAATATAAACAATGACATCATCAGATTAGTGATCCAGTCTTGAGAAGTTTTGTCAAATCTGTCTAAAGGCTTCATGTGTTGAATGGTTATGGGTATTTACTGTATCATGATTTTACATACATGTTAAATCTAGGCTGTGATATAGTGGAAGATTTCTATGAAGACCACCCTGGGACTTTGATTAAATAGGTCTTAAATGCAGAATATTAGAAGTAAACAGATATGGGACTGTAAAGATGTACATGTATTTGTAATGGTTGAGTGGGCTGAGGAAATTCAATTTTACCTGTGTTACACTAGTACATGCTGTGTGTGGCAGCCCCTTGTACCGACATAAGGCACTATGAAATAAACTTCCTGTTTCTAATCAAATATCTCACTGAATATCAGGCAGGTGGAAGGACTTTATAATATTTGTATTATCCCCTAAAGTTTTAAAAAGGGGTAACGTTATCTTTGAACAAATTATCAAATAGACAAAACAACTGTTTTGACTTGATTAAATTAAATTGAAAGTGTTTGTGAAAATTTTTGACAGGCAATGATGAGAAACAAAAAATTTAACTTATAAGGCTTAAAAGGAATTATGTATGTCAGGTAACTTTTCACCGCATGCGAGTTAAACAAAAAATCGTGGTGGCCCCATAAAAATGTGGTAACCATTAGGCAGGGGGCCCATTACTGGTGTGGCTACATACAGCAGGAATGAGTGTAACCATGACAACCGTTATGATAGAGTGTGTTACATTTCAGGCTCAAGAAGAAGCTATTGTGCGTGCTCAAGAACGCTTGCAGATGCCCCCAGTTCTAAAAGCGTGGGATGACAGCTTTGAAGTCATATCTGAAGACACACTGATTGAAAACCATGATACCCACAGATACGTTTTCACAGATATTTCCTTCAACAAACCAGAACGGGTTAGTTGTAAGATATGAATGTTGATCAATTCCAAGAAAATACAGTTTTGCTAGTGAGGTAGAGTTGAATAAATCTATTAATGCAAAGCATAATAATTAATACATGACAATAGATGTGACTAAACCTTTTCATTTTTTCATGCTTCTATGAACAAATCCAGGTTACGATCAGAGTGAGGAAGCTGATATATTGCTACACTTTTTTTCTGTCAGTGTTTCAACTTGTGCAAGATAACCAAAGCCCTTTCGTCTCTGGAAATGTTTTTTTTTCTTCTTTTTTTTCAAACAAATATAGAACCTGAAAATGCTTGCGCAAAGACTGGAAATGTTTCAAGACTTTTTCTTGTGTGATCATAGTGACCCATCAAACATACAATGTTTTATGACAATTGTGCATGTTACAGTCTAGAACTGTGGTGGTTCGAGAGGTGGACGGAACACTGCGGACAAGTACAGCGACTGAGCACGATCGTATGATGCACATCTACTTTCCGAAGCCAGGGCGAATGTACAGGGTTCCAGATATGTTTACACAAGAGGACAAATTAGAGGTACTGCAAAACACACTATCTGCCTGGTATCACAAACTTTGTAAGTGCATCAGAGACGAAGAGATGAACCAACATGAAATAAATCTCCAAATTGATGTCATATTCAAGTATATTTGTTGGTATGGATGTACTGGTAGTCCCCAAGTAATGCCAGAAATTAAGATGGCAGAAGAGTTTAGCATACCGAGAGATCATTATTGGCTATCAAAACCTTGAATCCCTTTTATTTTGGTTATATCCCCCTAAAATTGCACTTTTTACTTGTCTATGTGCCTAGAGTAGCATATGAAGATTGTATTTTTTTTCACCACACAGTGCACATAAATAATGTATGATAATTTTTGCACTTGGTATTTGGAGGGTTTGAAATTTATTAAACAAACTTTTTTTTATGAACTTCAGCGGCTGTACATAAAAAATTTGTGCAAGGCACACATACCCTCACTCCCCCCCCCCCCCCCCAATCAATGACTCCAATCATTAAGAGGGATGCTATCCTTATATCCACATTTGTGTGGTGAAATATCGTGTTAGGGAAATGTGTTGACCTTGACATGTTTTGAAAGGGGAAAGGCTGAACTTGTCCATAACATGTGATAATGGTTTGCGTTTGCTTTCTGTTTCAGGCAATTTTAAATGCTGAAAACTACGATTATATACTTGATAGGGCATGTGTACAATTTGAACCAGATGACCCCATGTATATTCAGGTAAGCCACTTATGCTACAGCTATGAGGACAATAGTACTGTGCTTCCATATTATTCCTTGCAAGCATTCAGAATGTGTTGTGAATTTAACTTAAGTGAACTCAAGTTGCAAACATGTACATGTAGTTGGAATATAAAAGCTGAATTAACTTTAAACTTGATGTTAAATGGGTCATATTAAGGGTTAAAATGGGTATGAGGTGCTGTTTTTGTCTTGCATTAAATACTGTATAATCATTTATATTCCCGGGCACAACATTTCCCAAATACACCCCAAGTCAGAATTTTACATTTTTTTTTTGTTGTTGTTGTTGTTTTTTTGCAGGTTTTCATTCTACACTCAATCTGCTGCAATTTTCCAAAGTTTAATATTCCTGAATGGGTTTCTTGGGGAAATTTGGGAATTTTTATCCCTTGCGAAAATTTATGATTATACAGTAGGTTTCATTTGTCGGATCCTTCGCCCTCCTAAATCTAATGCCAATGTTTCAGTATGCATCTTTTAAACCCATTGGAAAGAACCACAAATAGTTCTTAAGGAAATGCAGATTATCATTACCTTATATGGCTAAAATTTTTGTGGAAAAAAATGTTTACCAAATCTGAAAGCCAGTTCCATGAATAAGATTTTCTTTAAAACCAAAAGAATAATCTTTCCATGGATATAATAAGACTAGGCAAGTGTTGGTAAGAACAGATACATGGTGTGTCAAGCAAGCCTGTTGTATTTGGTCCTTCACTGGACTCATCAGAGGCTAATGACTAATGATTGACCACAGGTGGAGCATAACTATAATCTTTTGCCCAGTAGTGCAGAGAGTTGAAATCTTTCAACTCCACAACTATGTGGTTCAATGAAAACTGAATGTTGCATTGTGTGCATGGAATTTATATAGGGCTGTGTAACGTTGACTATGGAACATCTAGACATTATGTTGTGTTGTCGTGTCATTAACACTCATGCTGCGGGGCCCGTGTTTGTACGGTCCAAATTGCAGGTTGGAAAAAAAAACAATTCAGCAGGACTAGGGTTAATTATGGGTCAGCATGTTCAGCCTTACTAGACTGTAGGACTGTCTTGTGCCAGTCAGCACAGGTGACAGTGTTGGCATGTGGTTTGATGACAGGTCATGTTCACTGATTAATGAGTGGGGTTACACAGGTTAAAAAAGATCTTTCCATAGATGTTAAGAAAACCATGCTCAAAATAAAAACTTGATAAAAAAAGAGGGTGATATAAAATGTATATTTCCACCTTTACTTCCACCATGGGAAAAATTTGAGTCCTAAACTCCACAATATGTACATTTAGAATGTATATACATGTACTTTATTGGGTATTTGTTAACCCCAAAATACCGAAAGCCTACAATACATGATACGCACAGCATGAAAACAAGTCTTGAACCCATTGTGAGGCCTTGTGCACTGATTTCAGTACCTTTAGATTGAAAAGGAGCATGGTGACTTTAGAGTGCGTGAGAGATTATAAAGATAATTCAAGCAAAAGTAGTTTGGGGTAAGTAGTATTCCACATAGTTCATAAGTTTGAGAAGTGTAATGGAAACATAGAAAGTGTACATTTCTAAAATAGCATCATCCAAAAAGTCCAAATATTACTAAAATTCATCTCTCGGGGGTTAACTGTGGGAAAATTCTACAGGAGGGACAACTCACTTCGAAATGACAAAGGAGTTTAAGGGAATCATAGCAATTGAAAACATACAAGAAAATATGTGTGTTTTAAGACTCCACTGAAGTTGCATCCTTGACATGTCCAGGGATATTTCCTGTATATGCATCTAACTAAAGTCCTTTTCTTTTTGCAGGTTGTACAGCGAACATACGAACACATCGCCAATCAGGGCAGCTATGACACATTACGTTCCACCCGCCACTTTGGTGGAATGGTGTTTTACTTTGCCTTGCACAAGCACATCGAGGGACTTCTTGTGGACATGATCCAAAGAGATTTGTGAGTGTGTTTTGGTTTAAACATGTTTTATTATCCTCATAAAAAAAATTAGTACACATTTCTCACGCAGTCCACGATTAGGAAAGAGGGCCTCGCCATATCTGAATCCTTCTCACTGGGAAGAAAAGACAATTAATAGAGGAGAAACTAAACACAATGTGCACATGATCACCAAGGTTATATAAGTGTTAGCTGGGTGATCATGTGTGTGCTACAAAAAGAAGGTCGCACTCACTGTTATGAGATGGACAGAGGGGTCACAGGTGTTGTAATTTGTACACCAAGTCGCTTATTTGTGAGACATTAGGTCCAATGTGCAATAACCTATACTGTATGGCTTAACACGTTTCGTTGCTGCTTTAAAATTATGTGCTGTCAAAAAAATCTTAATCTTGTCAGCAAGAGAGCAGTTTAAAGAGTTATACAATACAGATTGTGCGTTTTATTACAATATTACCCACCATGATGTAGCTTGTCTTTTTTTTGTTTTTTTTGGTTTATCTGTGGCTAATTTGCTGCCACACATTAAAGTGGCTTCAGAAATGAAAGTTATGCTTGGAGTGACTGATAAAAACAATTAAAACTCCTTGCTAATCCCCACTCTGCACCATATTATTTAGGCACTTGCTATTGAAATGATGTCACAGACCTATGTTGTTAATGATGTGTCAATGTGCAAAGGTCTCACATGACCAGTGTTCATTCTTGGGTGCGGCCTTGCGGGATTAGCGCACTTTTTTCAGGGAAGACGCACATTGATTTGAGTGACGGGGCCTGCCGGGCGCACTATATAAATATTAAATTTCTCATTTTCTAATTTTGTTGCAACTTGTGAATACTTTATGAACATTTGTAATAAATTCATGATTTCCAACCTGAACGCGTAGGTTTTCAAAGCTACAGAAATCGAGTGAGAGTCACCGTGTTTTGCATCCTCCACGATGACCATGATTATGCATTATACTGGTGGAATTCTCTGATGTTCGTCTTTGTTTGTAACAAGCTCTCTTATATGCTTAGAAAATATATTCCTGGGGTATTCCAGCAAAAATTACGTCATTTCATCTCATTTTAAATGCACTGGTTCTTCATTGGGTGGATTCCATCACGTGCCGCTCACTGTCCAATCAAACTCGTTGTTGCCCGTACATGTGCATGTCTTATGTCCACTATGTTGGGGAGGAATAAGTCGTATTAAAGCGAAAATAGTAAAACCAGCCAAGTGGAGGAGACGAGTCTGCAGACTGGCCTCGTTTCCGCGGCGGATCACTCCGAGTGCTTGCACGAGGAGTGATCCGCCGCGGGAACGAGGCCAGTCTGCTACGAGTCTCCTCCACGCGGCTGGTTTTACTTTTATCCAGTAATTGTAGCTGTAATCTTATTTTCATCGTTAAATACAAAAAAGACAATTAGGCCTAAAAACAGTTTCAACGTTTATTTCATCAAAAAAGGCTTTGCAAAGCTTTGCGTATGAATAACTGTAACGCAGGGTCCAGTAATTGGGTCATTTGAAAACTACATGCTTGACGTGCGCCAACTATAGGAATTTAGAAGGAAAGTAGTTCTCAGTGACCTTTGCACTGTGGTGATATGGATTGACCTTTGCACTGTGGTGATATGGACAGGGTTATCACCCAGTCTGTATCTTCCACCTTTTCTGGATGATACAGCTACAATTACTGGATAAGATTATTGGACCAAGATGTTTAACATTCACATCATATCTTCACCAGAAAGACTTCCATGGAACAAATCTAGATACAGATAAAGGCACGAATGAAAATTCCTAACGGAAGGCAAAGGAAATACGCAGATTAGTCACCGCACGGTCACACGTGGACGAAGCGAAGATTTGCGTGAACACGATGCGATCATGTGTTGTTGATTGCTATATCCTATGCCTCACGTCGTCGTTGGTGATTTTTAACAAAATTTTGACGTTTTGATTTTATTACATTGTTTGAATGGAACAAATCTGTGTGACAGTACAAGAGAAGAATGAAATTCACCATCGCAGGCCCAAAAAATATACGCAGGCCTACAACATAGCGAAAAATCATCCATGCCTGTGACAGGCTGTGTACGCCTGCATGTGTTGTGTTGCACGGCCTGTAGGCTGTACCGTGTTGCTCAGTAAAAAAAAAGTGACCGCACTTACGATCAGGCTCTTGACACCTCCTACGGCATCAAATTTTTCAGGTAAATTGAAATAGAAAGTGCACAGAAATATAAATCGTGTAATTTCTGACTATCTCGTGGATTGAATCGCAAAAATAACAGCCCAGGCATGCTCAATATACATGCTGCTTGTTGTGCAAGAGAGTAAAAAAAAATCCCGATGGCACAGGTGTGCGATATCAGATACTGCCCCTTTGTACCTCCATGATCATACCAAATAAAATTAATCAAATCACACAAAATGAAGTCTTACTGGACCCATGGACTCAGTCCATGAGCTCACTATTTTTTTCTGAAAAAGGAAAAAGATGGGTCCAACGGACCCACACTGAAAAATCCTTAGTGTGACCCCTGCGGCAACACAAAATTGAGATTTATAATTTTATTACACAAATGACACCGGGTGTCATTTATGTAATAAAATTATATATCTCAATCTTACTTGTGTTGCAGCTTGATTTATTCATGATTTATTTATTATTGTGAAACACATAATATAAAACTGACATGAGTGAGATTTGAGTGAAAGTCATGGATATTTTCTGTTGTATTTTAGGCACTTGAAGAATTTTTTCTCCTTTGCTGCCTTGTTGTTGAAGTCTGTTGAAGCCAACAGTTATACTGAAAACTTGTGGCGCTGCTGGTAGATAATTTTATCCAACTTGCCCTAGTACTGCCAGGAGAGATAATTTCATCGAACTTGTCATACAAATAATTGAAACACTAATTACAGTGGTAACTGTTAACATAATATATGGTATCACTTCCCAGTATTGTTTATATTTAATTTATTTGTTGGACAATGAAATTGTCCGTTTTGAGTTTGAAATCTTCCTGTCCTTGAATATTTTTTATGAACTTCCACATGATAATGCAACTGTGAATGTCTGTGGAGTCTGGTCATATTTTTTGCAGTTCTGAATCTGAGCATGTTTTATCAGAAGCCTTTCAAATTCATTCACACTGTAACAAAGTGATGGTACATTAAAAGCCCAGAGGAGGATATTTCACTCTGACTCCACTTGCTATGGCTAGGCATGCACTGTGACTGGCAGTCTAAAAGTATGAAAAATAACCTTTATTTGTGCGGAATTACAGTCTAATCTGATCTGATCCTTCCTGGTGCAGTTGATTACATTTACATGATTCATATACTGCTGTACAGGAATTAGTACCGCTGAAGACAAAAAACTGACCAAAAAAGACACAATTTTCACTACACAATAAAACCTTCAAAATGCTTGATTTTGGCCTCAGAATGCACCATTTGGCACGCTTTATTTAAAAATTTTCTGGGGGGGGGGGGGGCATGCCGCCGCCCCCCCCCCCCCCCAGCTTGGCCCATCCCTTGCAGGGATGGGCCCCTATTTCACAGCCTTATGGGGCCCATGGGCCCCATTTTTTACATACCAAGAATGAACACTGCATGACTTGTATACATTTAACCCTTTCCCCCTTGAATTAAGTTAACAGCTTTCTCCTTGGCATGGGTTGGGCACTTAGTGTCCATTGTTGACCTGGGTTATGATATCTTAATAGGTCTCATCTACAATTTTCAGTCAAATTTTCCTAGCTGTTGAAGTTAGTTGAAAACACTGAAGCAGATGACATTTGACCACCAGCCAGTTTCAGGGGGAAAGGGTTAAAACAGAACGTATGGATAAAAAACATTCAGAATGAAAACCCAGCATACAGACACAAAGCTGGGATTATGTAGTAGATGCCATTGGCCAACTTTATTGTATTTCAACCCTTTCAGTGCCAAATATTGGACTGAGCCAACAGCTTTTCTCGGCATGCAAGTATTGGAAGTAATGCGCACAGAGAAAAGCTGTTGACCTGGGGTATTCTCTCTGGAACTATAGGCATACTGGTACTTGAATGAAAGGTCCTTTTACGAGGTTTACGAATTTGGAATCCTGATGATAATTCAGATTTGTCTGACTTCAATAGGTCAACTTTAGATGTGGCTGCCACTGAAAAGATTAATAGATGAGACAGCCATAGCATGTCCAGTCCTCTTGTGTTTGTATATTTCAGGCTTACAGATGCAGCCGACACAATTCGCCTTTTTCATATTCTCCATCCGGAATCCCAGTCAGCAACAAAGGCAGCCAATGTCTCAGACCCTATGGAAATCATCAAGGTAGAAGCACTCTTGTCATTTTTTTTTCTGTCTACATCTACACTTGAAATCATCATACGAATTGCAGCAACCAACACCAAGGAAAGTTGTTGACCTGACACATGTTATACTGGTAGATCTCGTATGCAATTTTACTTCAAACAATTATCAGTGAGAAATTGAAACAAAAATATTTCGGCAGACATTGCATATGTAGGCAGCAATTTTAGTGTGAAAGGGTTAAACCGGAATAAACTTTTTGTTTGCAGATATTTATAGAGACAGACGCCAGAGAAGGAGGCAAAGTGGAACTAGCATTGCAAGCCCATCTGGACTCCCGCAGGAAAAAACAGGTACCTTCATCATGAGATAGCTTCTGTCAAGGGGTGTACCTGCAGGAATCAATAGTGAATACGTGTTCCAATTCTGTATAATATGCCTGGTTTAAATTAATCAGAATTTTCTACAGACAATTGTGCTGCACTGCTGCAAAGGCATATGACCTGGATTAGTACTGGTGTCAACTTGATATGGACTGAGCCAAAGGGTGAACAGGTTTGTCTATGCTTATATGCGCAGGCTATACCAAATGGGAGTTTATAGGAGCGTATTTTGTTCAGTTGGACTTTGGGCTTCATGCAAAAATGTTGCCTGCTGTTGTCTGGGGACTCTCAACAGTAACATTACTCAGCCATTCATTCAGACTAATGGGCAGACATACATACGTTCACAAATGTATGTACACACAGTGACTCGACAGTGACTTTACTCGAACATACATACAGACAAATGGGCAGACAGACATACATACATGCACAAACATATGTACACACGGTGACTCTCGACATTGACATTTTACTTGAACATACATACAGATAAATAGGCAGACATACATATGTGCACAAACGTATGTACATGTATATGCATAACTTGCATACAAATGTACATACTAGTAGTATGTACTGGTGCGTGTATTACCCATGTTCAATGAATTGATATGGAGACCTGCCTTGAAGGAATGTGATATTTGTGCGGAAACAAATTCACGTTGCAGTCACATATCCACATGTGTTTATAAGCTGTGCAGTGGTCCCCCTGTTTTAAGCCCACCCCAAATGCACCAAAAATATGGCCTTATAAGAGAAATGGCCTCTCTTGAGGGGTTAGAATGAAATGGAAATGCCAGACTTGCTGCTTGGAAAAGTGGCCTCGGTGGAAGGGGTGGCGTTACAGAGAGGGACTACTGCATAGCCAATCAGAGTGGAGTAGCTCTTCTGGCTGACATTTCGAAAACAGTATTTCCAAGTGTATCAGGGCTGCTCCTCTGTGATCCCATTCACCAAGTCATACTTGCACAAACACACAAAAAAAGTGGTTCTTGTTGCTCCAGTGTGCAGAAAGCGATTGACTTGCTTGTTGCATCCAGGTGGGAACCAGGCGTTCAATCACTTCGTTTGTATATGGTCTTACAGGTTTGCAACACCAAAACTTCCAAATGGCAGAGATTGTAGAAGAAACTTTGACAATACATTTCTGATTGGACGAGCAAAATATGACTAAACACAATGCGAGGTGGATATCATTGTATAATACGAGGACACTGCGCTCAGTTTTGTTTGTATGAAATATGAAAATAAAAATAATTGTACAAAATTTTCATATTTTTGTTTTGTATCGTTTCTTCATTCTAGAGGTCACACAGGCCTTAAAAAAACATCCACATAACATTACTATCTGTGTGCGAGTCATTTAACATGCTTTTTTATTTTTCATTATACTTAAAGTTCAGAATATACAGATTATATACAGATTCAACTTTGTGGTAAATGAGAAAGATAAGTATGCATACAATATGCAAAACATGAACAATTACTGTTTCTGCCCTTGATGAAACATTTTATGAAGGGCTACTTCTTGTCATAAAAATTAATGGACAGACTCATTTTTGTGGTTGTTTCTCAGTTCTCATCGTTAAGAATAGTTTTCTAGAAAACTGCAGTAGAAAAGGCTTATTGCATCCAGCTTTCCATCGATTGTCGGTTCTTCCAAATTTGATATTGAAGTTTTTGACTTATTGAGGGGAAAGAATAAACTTGGAGATGTGCCAAATTTCATATTTGGTTCATGGTGACCCACAATAAGTCGCCAAGTAAAGTTATATGTACACTATATTCAAGTGAAATTTATTTATTTATTTGTGGACTGACGGTAGTTCTTGTAGGACTTGAGCAGCAATGCCAAAATCACGGACCAAGGCATTTTCTATAATTATGACCACAGTATTTGACCAATGGATTTGCAGTGTACAGTGGCACCACCTACTGTCAGCATAGGCCATCATTTAAAATACAGGTAGATTCATCAGAAATAGGCTTCAGAGTCATGAAGGGGTTGTCAGATGATCCGCAGTCTCTCTCTCTCTCTCTCCCTCCCTCTCCCTCCCTCCCTCCCTCCCTCCCTCCCTCCCTCTCTCTCTCTCTCTCTCTCTCTCTCTCTCTCTCTCTCTCTCTCTCTCTCTCTCTCTCTCTCTCTCTCTCTCTCTCTCTCTCTCCCCCCCCCCCTCTTTTTGAAGGGAATTGCCCCAAGCACTTGAAGTGAAAACACTGGAGGCCAATTTTGTGCTTGCTGAAACAATGTGAACTTTAATAGATTATCATTACAATAATATTCTATCATACAGGAAGAAATAAGTTATACAGACTGAGAGAACATTGGGCTTCTCATCCACACATGAAGTAGATGGTCACCCTTATGTACAAAAGATGACATATCAAAGACATGATGATGATGATAATAACTATTATGCAAATTGCTTTTCACCTGAAATATACTCATTCTGCTACCCTGTAACATGGATATTTTAACTTGTCACATAAAAATATTGAGGGCTTTTCCTTCTTTGTTTTCTCAGTGTTGCTTAAAAAAAGAGAAGAATTTAGAGGGAATTGAACCTTCAAGTCCCTGTGAGAAAAAAAAAAGACCCTTTTCTTCAAGCACAATGTGCTTCATCATTAGTCCATGGTTTTTGCACTGCCTGACATACCACAAAACCGAAAACCACTGATAAACAAGTATTATCATCTTACTATGAAATGAGTTTAAGTTAGAATATTAACCCTTAAAGTGCCGATTTAACACCAAGTCAACAGCTTTCTTGGGGGACTTTCCGTGCAATGTGCCTTAAGGAAAGCTCTTGACTAAGACTACTTTTTGCTTTAGACTAGGCTTACTGCTATTTGAATGAAATGTATCTTCATGAGGAATTTGAATCTTTAAACCATTATATGTTTAACAGTAATGAGAAAATGACTATAGCCGTGATTGGCACTTTAAGGGTTAAATTATATCTTGTGCCCAGTAGCATCAACATGAAGTTCTCTGTACAGCAAGGGACACATATAATCTCGACATACTCATATTTTACAAAGAATAAAAACCTATTTTCTTTATCAGCTTTACATAAATAGCTTTTCATCAACACAGAATTCATTTACATGGTGCTTTTTAAATCTTTTTTTTTACCAGCATTCATGATTGTTGTCTTCAACTTTTTAGCAGTTTAAGAAATTTCACAATGTTGCAAAATTGTGCAAACTGCCCTGAAGTCTCCTAAATGTTATAAATTGTCACCAGGTATGTCTGGAACCCTTCTTTCAATCTTCTTTTGTGCAACACATAACCAAAGCAAGATGTTAAGCTTTTTGTCCACGACCATGGCGGGCATCAACATCATCAACTGATGACTAAAAAAGCACATCAGACCATGCCTGTTCTAAAAAAATTCTCGCTGGAGCCAGCTTGCAGGTGCCCCTAGGCATGGCTTGGTAACTGCCCTCTTGTCCCCCCCCCCCCCCCCCCCCCCCATTTCTACCTGCAACATGTGGATTACAAACAGTTTGATTGACACTGACACTGACCAATCAGAATGAGCCTTGTCTCCCCCCCCCCTCGATTAAGACCCAGTCAACAGCTTTCCTTGGCATGAATTAGTCACTGAGTGCAGCATCCTGCCTGATGGAAAGCTACTGATCTGAGGAATGCTAGGCTGTTAGGTCTCGCCTGCAATTTTAATCCAAAGTTTTTTTTCATCCTTGGAGAAAGTGGCCAAAATGTTGGAAGCAGACACTTAAGTGCTGCTTCCTTTTGACCCCGTCAAGGGGGAATGGGTTAAGTAAACGCAATCACCACTGTTTGTTCATCTCCACAAGTAATGCGGAATTTTTCATAGCTGCCTGCCTTGTCTTGTTGGCAAGAACACACAGCATTCCACACTGTTTTTGTTTTTCCCCCAAACAAAGACAGCAAGAATTCTGAGCTTGTGACTTACCATGCAGCCAACCTGCATGTACTGTAAATTGCTTTAATTTCGCTGTATTCTTATTTTCACCTATTTCGCTGATGGTACAAAACCGTGAAAATAAAAACACAGTGAAATAGTATTTTAACACTGTTTGAATAGGAATTATGTCCAAAATAGTGAAATTTCAAAAATAGAAAAACCGTGAAAATTTAAACACGCGAAAATAAAGCAATTTACAGTAATAAGAGGGGGGGGCAACAGTGGCAATTCCAGTCCATTGCTAAAAATCACAGTCTTTTCTGCCCCAGGAAACAATTTCTTTCAAATCTATGTTACCAGCAATGAAGGACTGGGCAACACAGCAAGCAACAAGCTCACACATCTATTCTTTTACAATGACCAGTACCTACAGACAAGACTGTCTTTCAACAAGTAATACAATCAATTCTCCTAAAAATTTTACTTGAGATCCTTTGGATTCAAACTCTCCAAAGAATGCCAAGTGGTTAAAAAGTGTGATAACCAAATTCAGTCTGCTCCCAACTAAAACATGTATACCCAAATATAAATCTACACTGTCAATATACTGGATCATAAAGGCGTGTTGTCACTGTACAATACAACCTGATTATAATGACGCTCAGATATCCAACATATTCAGATATCTGACACATTTTGCAGGAAACAGATGGTCTCATTATAGCAAAGTTTCCCTGTACCAATACACAAAAGCAGAGGTCACAATTAGCAGTTTTATGTGTATTCAGCTGAATACATGACACAATACACGCCATTCATGTGGGCTAGAGGTGTGTGTTCCCATTACATTCCATGTTCAAGTAATATTCAATAAGTTAGTTAGTTTTCCACCTGAGGTGATAAAATTTACACAAATATTTCAACTAAATGCATCAAAATTTACCACTGGAATGTCTGTGTTTCTACACACAGTGGTTTCAAGGTTAATTGGGTGTAAATTATAATGGTAACGAAATGGGAATACACAGACCTAGCCCTCCTGCCTACAGAGCCCTCAAGTGGGAACCCACCTGAACCAACTGATCATGACCACAGCTATTTGGTTTCCAGTGCATCACTACACAATTTGGGTTGCCACTATACATGATTAGTGTTTGAAAAAATAATTTAAAAAAAAAAAAAAAAAAAGATATAAAATTTGGGTTGACGATACATGTATTCTGGAACACATATCTGTTGCCAATATACGGACTCATTATTTGGGCTTGCACTATACTGGTATATTAATTTGTGTTGTCGATATATACCGCCGTCACCATTATATTCTCAGCATGTAAATCAAGGTCATCAGATTGTCTTGGTATACACACTGGTGTCACCATCTGATATTGTTTGTATTTTAATTGGTGTCCCCCTTACATTTGGTAGGTAAACTGATATTGCAAAATACTTTCTAACCACCCTAAGTGCTGCAAAATCAGTCACTCAAGTATTTTCTTTCTTTCTTTCTTCCTTCCTTCCTTCCTTCCTTCCTTCTTTCCTTCCTTCCTTTCTTTCTTTCCTCTTTTTTGTTTTTTAACATATAAATGAACATGACTGTCGTGGTCACCTAGAGAACAACCCTAGTTGCTGCTTTCTTGCCTGCAAAGCAGGACAAGTTCCTTGCTGTCTCTACTGTACCCAAGTAGACACAGTGCAGAGCTTGGGTCTACTTTGGTGGCCAGCTGTTTCCACTTTCAACTTTGTCTGTTCATCAGGCAAATGCCCCACATTTAAATGTTGATGGAGCATGTCACCTGTAGGTGGCACCACATGTCACTTCTTCCTGGTATCTATCAGGCAAATGCCCCACATTTAAATGTTGATGGAGCATGTCACCAGTAGGTGGCACCACGTCACTTCTTCCTGGTATCTATCAGGCAAATGCCCCACATTTAAATGTTGATGGAGCATGTCACCTGTAGGTGGCACCACATGTCACTTCTTCCTGGTATCTATCAGGCTTTGCCTTTAAATGTTGATGCAGCATGTCACCTGCAGGTGGCACCACATGTTACTTCCTGGTATCTATCTGTCTGTTGCACGCGGAAACACAATCACTTAAGTTTTTGGTTCCTTACAACTTCCACCATATCTTGCCTCTGCAACCCTGCATTTGGTGACAATGTTAATGTGACATTTTGATGCCATGTTTTGCTGGTGTCTTTGTTAGAATTTTTTTTTTTTTTTTTTTTAAATCAAGAAAACAATCTCCATGCTTCTTGTGACCAATATTTACATCCAGGGTGTGGAATTTCAAAACTCACACTTCTGTAAACACATGTATGTTAATTATTCATGCCTATACACTATTTAATGAATAGCTGTGAATATGTACAGGTAAAATTTTATTTACATGATTTTGATTGGTCAGTATTGCATGCGACGAGTGAACATCTCATCTGATTGGTCAATGCTATCTTCACTTGTATATACATAATTTAATTTGCTTGTGGATGTCCAGAATATACCCTTAGAAGAAAAAAACAAAAACAAAAAAAAAAAAACTTGACACCACATTACAATACAATATGTGGTACTTGGAATTTGAGGAATTAACAATATGTTACATTCATTTTTTTCTTCCTTTTTTCTTCTACTTTTATTCACTTATTTATTTTTTCTGTTTTTAGGATTTTCAGCTTTATCCACTGTTATTTTTTATTAATTTAAATACAAATTATGACTGGACGTGATGCATGTATGTTAATGTAACACAGGAAAACACAGATAACTTTACCATGTATTTAAAAATTACAAAATACACCACAGATATATACTGTACATTGAAGAGAGTTCTCTTACTGTTATTTAAACCCTTTCCGTCCATTAAGACCCAATCAAAAGCATTTTTTGTGGTGGACCAGGCAATCAACACACAGCTGGCACACGGTTGAGCCCGGGTACGACTTCCCATCCAGTTCCTCCTTACAATTTTCAATCAAAAAGTTTAGTGCAAACAAGACATTTAAGTGAAAATATATTAGGACACATTACACACGACATGCACTTGCATGTCTGTTTGTTTTCTTTTTCTTTTAAGAGGGGAGGTATTAAGACTGTGGTCACATGTCTATTTCTCAATTCTCTGACATGAAAATTTCGTGCCAATGTTATTTTGATGCATACAACACAATCCGTTTTACATTGGGGCACAGTAGCATAAATTAAAATGCCTCTCTTCATTCATAATTAGATCAGAAAAATACCATTATAGATAACAAGAGGGCTGTGTGAGCAGCCCGTGCTCAGCAGACCTAGAGATTCATCACAATAGTAGCTCTGTGAACTTGGGATAGGATCAAGGTCGTGCACCCATATACTGAGTAAAGTCCGACCTTTATGGAACACGAACATGTGCAACATCAAGGTCCCAGTTCAAGCAGTTCAGTTCTGAAGTTATAGTGAAGAGTAAAATGCATGTATGTTGCACTGTGACCTCAGAAATGAGGTCAAGGTCACTCATGTACTGTCTAAGTGTAACCTTCATAGAGAAACATGACCATGCACTGTCTGAGTGTGGCCCTCAAAGAGAATCATAATCATGTGAAACATTAAAGTCCATAGTTCTCAAATCATCATCTGTCAAGTTAAATACAACTGACTGACCCTGTGACCTTGAGAATGAGGTCAAGGTCACAAAGGTACTGTGCACCTCCCGCTGTCATGCCCTCTGGCATTCCTGTTTAATTTTGAATCAATTGGCCCAGTTGTTTTGGAGAGGAAGATTTTTTAAGATCTAGCCAAAAAAATAAGAAAAAAATTCATACAAAATCATGGGAGCACGATTATTTGAAAAACCATAGTAGAGATCCACCATCCCTACCCAGTCTGCGGGAAATCTGGCTGGTGGTTTTGGAGAAGAAGTTGAAAATGTGAATTGTGGATGCTGATGGACGGACAACAGATGCCTACCCACCACATAACCCCAGCTGACTGACAAGTCAGCTGAGCTAAAAACAGGTAATTTAAGAGTCCAGACTGAATATCCGGTATACGTTTAATTCATTTGTGTAAATGGATTTGTTCATGAAAAAAAAAAAAAAAAAAAAAATGTGGACCACAATGTAACAGATTGGCAGTTACATGCAACAAAATCTACTTCATGGCAGCATCTTTTGTAGAGATGCTGCAATAAACTTCATTGGATACTTTTTTAGCCATCTCCAACTGTAAGTAACATGTGACACATCATTCTGACAAAGTTAACTCTTTAAATGCCAAATTTTGGACTGAGTCAACAGCTTTTCTTGGCGCCCAATGCAGGCCGAGAAAAGCTGTTGACTCAGGATATTTTAGCTTTGGAACTAGAGACATGCTGGTACTTGAATGAAAGGTCTTTTCATGAGAAAAACAAATCTGAGATCCTAATGATAATTGAGACTAGTTTCACTTTAGACGTGATTGGCACTGAAAAAGTTAAGTAGTGGATTAAATTTACCGACTCTGGACATGCCTCAAAGATTGAAAAAATTTTCTGCAAATCTACCTCCTCAGTTATCTATTAAAACACACATTATGACCCTGGAAAAAAGTGAGGACTGTAACAGTCCTGTGCTCGGCTGACCTAGCTATATTTACTGGCAAAGAGATGACCAGTGATGGATGAAAATAAGCATTTTCAGAGAATAAAAATCTGGATGCTAATGAACTGGTATCACTAAATAGCAGGTACTTGTGTGTGTAGTTTTATGACACAAAATCAACACTGAAAGAAACAAGATATGTTTGTAAAACATAGATGCCCCCCTCCCTCATTACCCTTGCCCTCGCTACCCTATTGATAGTGGTAGAAGGGGCACTTGTGACCTTACAAAATTAGTGAAGGTTGATCATACATCAATGTCACATATCTTTATACTTTAACCTAGCCCTTAAAAAACGACTAAAAACCTGGGCAATATAAAAGTTATAGCTGAAAAAGTAGTCATCATTTAAAATAGAAACCATATTCAGCAAAGTGGCTTTATGACCTTGGTAATTATGGCAAGGTCACTCATTTTCACTTGACCTTCTCCAGTAATTGTGCAAAAAAAAAGGAAGTCTACTGTCTGTGTGTGACCCTCAAAACTGGGTCAAGGTCATCCATCTACAAACTCAAACTAGCCCTTATAGGCAACCATAAAGCTGTGCAATATAAAAGTGCTACCTCTAAAATGCAAGTTATCATGCAGAAACAGTATTCAACCAAATGGCTCTGTGACCTTTAAAATTAGGTCAAGGTCACCCATCTTCAAACTTGACCAAGACCTGAATACGGACAATTATCCAGTGGAATATAAAAGTCCTAGTTTAAAAACCTCTTCAGTTATCATGTGGAAACCAAAGTTAACTAAGGTACCAACCTGACCTTGGAAATTAAATCAAGGTCACCAAACTTTAAGCTTCTTCTAGCCCTTAGCAAGAACTATAGACCTGTAAAGTATCCCAGTCCTAACTTAAAAACTTCTTGCATTATTGTTCAGAAACCACAGGAAGCATAAAACCATATTCAGTAAAGTGGCTCTGTAACCTTTAAAATGAGGTCAAGGTCATCAATCTTCAAACTTCGCCTAGCCCCAAATATATAAAAGTCCTAGCTTAAAAACCTCTTCAGTTATTGTGCGGAAACCAAAGTTAACTCGGTACCACTGTGACCTTGGAAATTAGGTCAAGGTCACCCATCTTCAAACTTCGCCTAGCTTTTGATTAGAATGATACAACTGTACAGTATCAAAGTCCTAGCTCAAAAACTTCTTGTGTTATTGTGCGGAAACCACAGGAATTCTACAATCTCTCTGTGACCCTGAAAACTGGGTCAAGGTCACCCATCTTCAAAACAACCTAGCCCTTACAGAGAACCATAAAGCTGTGCAATATAAAAGTTGTAGCTCCAAGGTATAAGTTATCATGCAGAAAGCATGAAACCATATTCAGTAAAGTGGCTCTGTGACCTTTAAAAAGAGGTCAAGGTCATCCATCTTCGAACTTCGCCTAGCCCCAAATATGGACTATAATCCTGTGCAATATAAAAGTCCTAGCTTAAAAACCTCTTCAGTTATTGTGCGGAAACCAAAGTTAACTCAGGTACCACTGTGACCTTGGAAATTAGGTCAAGGTCACCCATCTTCGAACTTCGCCTAGCTTTTGACTAGAATGATACACCTGTACAGTATCAAAGTCCTAGCTCAAAAACTTCTTGAGTTATTGTGCGGAAACCACAGTCTACCGACCGACAGACCGACCGACGGACATGTGCAACGCTATATACCCCACCTTCTTCGAAGGGGGGCATAATTATAGCCAAAACATGAAGAGAGCCTGTGAGCCTTGCCACAGTCTATATGGTCAAGCATTTTCAGCCCATATTAAAAACAAAAGAAAGTAAAAATATATAAAATCCCTGAAGCATGACTATTTGAAGATGCAAAATAGAAAGACACTCAAAAGCACATCCCCACTATGTCTGAAGAAGAATCTTGTCAACATTGCGTAGAAAACTACATATGGGTGCTTGTCTGCCTACACATGCTAAAATATACTCTGATTATCATGAAAATTTTAAAAAATTCGTACAAAATTGGGAAACACCACCAAGAGAAAAACGCCAGGGGCAACCAAGTTTAAAGATAATCTAGCCAGTGGAAAAATTGGTAATAAAAATGTACATACAGATATGGACAACAGACTATAGATGATAAATGGCACATGGATGAAGGAACATCTAATGAGCTCTGCTGACTTGTCAGTCAGCTGAGCATAAAAACCATGGAATACAAGAGACAAATGTGGAAATCCAATAACAGAACAAAGTCATAATGAAGTCTTTCATCACTTTGTACATTTTTTTGTCTCAAAATGTCAGAATGTGCCAGGGCATTTTTGGGGGTGGTGGGTAGGTGTGTCCTAATTGCACACATTTATAAATAACATTTCTGTATTCATCTTAATAAGCACACACTCCCTAATAATAAGTGCACACTGTGTGTTTATTAACATAAATACGGAAGCTGTTTTTTTAAAAAGCTAAAACATGTAATACTCTAAAATGTCAAGCATACAAACACTGGTTGGATGGCAGAATTTACATAAAATGAGGTAGGCCTACAAAAATTTTCAATGGGCCCTTACTGCCTAAGATGATCTGGTAAGATCGTACGTGGCCCCTTTTTATCGAATAGGACACACCTTAAGGACCCCTATCACATGAAAAACACAGGCAATTTACATGCAAGATTGTCTCTTGTGATGCAATGACTGCCCATGTTGCAACAGCACTTTGAACCTTGTCTACCCTAGTTATTACATCCCCATATATATATCTACCAGGACCCATTTATAATACAAATAGTACGTTCCCCTTTTAAAAATACGTTGTGCGTTAAAAATGACTGTAAATGTACGGCTTACTCGACACAGTGGATACAGTCAAAAGTGGTTCCCTCCCTGATTTTGGACTAGTGTTTCTCCTCCTCTCCTCCAGTTATCAGGAAAAAGTGATGAAGTACAACTAAGCTGGACACAAAGTACACGCTTGGCTTTGAGGTGATTCACTCAAGGACAATGTCCTAGCTGCTGAACTCCTTCTGGTTGTACCTCTTTCTGTGCCACATTAAATTATCTCACCTTTAATTAAGTGAAGTGGCTTTGCACTTGAACAAAGTGGAGTTTTCTTTCTGTGCCTTCCAATGGTCAACTCTGTATGGTACCTTTCAGCAATAGTTAACTCCGCTGCTGTATCAGCAAAGGTGGAATTAATCACTGGGCCTTTTGGGAAAATTAACGTTTCTGTCACACACACTTTCTCCAAAGCCCACTTTAAAGTCAGCCTATTAGCTCAGTTCACTTTTATATTTAACATTTGCTATCCCTTTAAGAAAAATTGATGTGGTCTCTCTGGCTTTCAGCAAAGCTCACCTTGCCTCAGCAGTTTGACAAAAGTCAGTTTACAGTTTAAGTCACTTTTTTGCTAAGCTGACTTAGTTGCTATGCCTTTCACCAATACTGACTTAGTTGTTGTGACTTTTAGTGAAAGGGACTCAGTTGCTGTGCCTTTTAGAAAAGAAAATCTAGTTAGTGTACCTCTCTGAAAAATAAACTTAGTTGGTGTGCCTCTTAGCAAAGACTTAGTTCCTGAGGTTTAGCAAAGCAGACTTAGTAGCTGTATCTTTTAACAAAGCTGACTTAGTTACCGTACCCTTTAGGAAATATAATTTAGCTGCTGAGTTTATGATGTCTTTTAGTTGCTCAGCATAAAAATCCCAAAATAATGCACTAAATTCTGTGTAAGAATTTTTGACTGTAAAAAAAGGAACTTGTATTGGACAACTGCTTTATGTACATATGGTTTAAAATGATCGGGAAATCAGCCATACTACAGGAAGTCATCACAGTATAAGTTGACAAACTATGGAATAATCTGACAAATGCTGCTAAAGCCCTCAGACAGACCCAGAAGCTCATCTTGCTACAATCATAATGATTATGGTGAACTTTTTTTCATAAATAAATTCTGGTAGTTGTTTTTCAAGCTTCGGTCAGAAAGATAACACAACGCAGTCACTGCAACTTATGCCTAAGACTTACCCGATAAATGCTGCTTTTTGATTGGTTGCTGCTATTATGAAGAAGGCGAGTCCAACACGAACGACTAAAAAGAAACACAGTGACTGGCTGCTGCATTAATTGTTGGAATGCTTGAGCCAAATTTTACTCCAAAATAGGACTAGCCTAGAATATTCACATCAGTACCACACACTAGTCAAGAGGAATCACTTGACTAATTAGATATGGCAGGAGTGTCAGGTGATCCATCTTGACCAATCAGATATGGCAGGGGTGTCAGGTGATCCATCTTGACCAGTGATGCACTCCAGTGATCTGGTTCTGGGACAAGTTCCACATCTCACACCACACCACGCAAGATGCCATCTTATGTGCTTCGGGGATATGGCACCAAATTATCGAAACTTCAAGCAGGACTGACTTGCTGGACCCGTAGAACTATTAGGCTGTTTAAGGTTGCATGATGCTGTACATACAATAAAACCCGGGGAAGGATTTCCCTGCTTACATGAACCATGAGACAGCTCCTATGTATAGTTGGAACAGAGACTCTAGAAGAGTAGTCTTTGTTGCAGCTTTTGTATCTGTGAACCTAGACAAGTGGGACAGCTTACAGTGACTTCATCCATCTACCTTCAGTTGGCAATGACCCATGATAAACCTGTTACCATGGTAATCAAGGACCTGTACCCTGCCACTGACCCATGGCAAGCCTGTTACCATGGTTACTTTAGGTATTTACCTTGGCAGCAACCCACCCAAAAGCCTGTAACCAGGGTTAATATCAAACTCCCACCTTGACAACAGCTCATGGCACGTTACCGTGGTAACCGTAGGCCTGTACCTTGGCAACCACCTATGACATACCTGTTTCCAATTGTTTACTTCATGCCTGTACAAGTCTTTCGTATAATAAAAATTACACAATCCTGTTAGGCTCCATACAATATAAACTGAGATTGTTTCTTGCCCAATATAAATGTATAAGTTTATAAAATATACTCTTCACTTTTTTGAGACATGCTTCATGCACAGTTTTCTGCTATTTGACTTTTCCATTTTGTTTCGTGCTACTTTGAAGTCCGTTCGAGTCGGCCCGTTCCTTGTCTTTGCGTTTTTTCTCCTCCTCTAAGGCATTCTGCATGTCGGTGTAGTAGTCCAGCGCTCGACGTACCGGCATGATGATGTCATCCTGTAAGTACATTGAACACAGCTGTCACCTCATGCACTTGACCAGCACCTCAAATATAATGGTTGAAACTATCTTAAGACCCCCCCCCCCCCCCCCCGGTCATCAGAAAAATATGATGACCCCTGATGACCCTAAAAATAGGTCAAGGTTGCCGAATGTTAAGCTCAGCCACACTTTCTGTGAGCTACTTCTACAATTACCAAGTTTCATCATGATGATAGTCGCTCAATTTGTTCAAAGGTTACTGCATCCTCAAAGGTAACAGATGAACTAAACATGCGCAAATATGTCGATGACAATACCCTGCCAGTGGTTAAAGCCAAAGAGTTAAAACCACTCAACTGTGTCAAAAGAGTTAATATGTACTTCGTGCAACATGGTCAGCAAAAGTTTTACATCCATAGCCACAGTTCCACATTTTATCCTTATGTCTGCATAAGAAACTTTTTTTCTTCCATAGAAAAATAGGTTCCCTGCCAAAGTGCTAAAACCCACCAAGCTCGAAAAGAATACAAAGTTTTTGAGAAAACAACATTTTTCTGCTTTGCAGTGACATTAGTGTATCCACAGTAACCATGTGAACGTGTACTCTATCCTCAGACAGCGTAAACCCCATTACCGGCAAAATGAACTCACCATAATGACTGGAAAGAGAGTACCCAGAGATTCAAAGAGGGGCAGGAGAACAAACTTGATGAAACCAATCTGCGACGAAGGTTTCGACACTTTGTCTCTGTCCATAAATGGGGCCACAGGAAGTCCCTCCAGCTTTTCTAGGTCACTCTGAAACAGCCAATCAGCCTTTGTTACACTGGTCAATATTAAAATCTCTGTTAGCTAATTGAAAACAAGATCCAATTAATGTAAATTAGGAAAACTGAGGCAAATTTTTTAAATTCTAAAATCACCTGTTTACGTCAGGTTTTATTTGGTTTTAAAAAATATTTTTTTTTTTACAAAAGTTACAAAGATTGTATCAATACAGCAAGCACGCACGATTGGGAAAGAGGGCAAAGCCCTATATAAATCCCTCTCGCAGGTTTTATTTCTTATATGAAACCAATGTGTAATATTTATTTACTTACTTATTCACATATTGATTCATTTAGTTATTTATTTTCAAGTATTCGGATCACTCTAAACGTTTGTTTTGAGTTGCAACCATATTTCTTTAAAACTCTCTTTATCTCCATTATTTTATAACTAAAATTATGCAAAATGAGCATGCCTCAGGATGCCAAAATATAAAATTGAAATGTTGACATCCAAAGTAATACATAAATCAGAGCCCTCATTCATAGCCCAGCAAATAATGAACTTGTTCATTGCCAATTGCCACAAAAGTTGACGTACTTTGAATTACTATAACCATACCAGATTCATACTTCCCATAAATCAAGCTTTCATTCAAGTACCAGCATGTCCTTTGAATTAAGCGAATAATGCCAGATTCACATTCCCTGTCAGGCAACCTTTCATTCAAGTAGCAGCAGCCTGCAGTTGCACAGAACTTAGGAATGGTCCAGGTCAACAGCTTTCCTCAAAGGGTGCTGCTGTACTGAGGCTGTTGACCCAGTCAAAACTTGGCACTCAAAGAGTTAAGCGTGCTTTAGCAAACGTGATACCAAGGCTTTCCGCAGGTGCTCCATGCCTCAAGACAAACTCACACCTGGGCAGGTGAAAATTTCAAAGCACCCGTCCCTTGACGGGGGGGGGGGGGGGAGGGGGAGGGGGAGGAACATGATTCTTTACTTACTTATGACCTCCATCCAAGTTATGAAGCCAAGAGCATATAAACGTTGATGTACAATGATAATCAGCACTAAATGCAAGAAAGATCCTTATTGGAGGGGAAGACCATTAGTAATGTAAAAAAAAAATACTGATCAGGAAAAGATACACACAACATATTTTAAATATCACAAATACATTGCCTGCTAAGACAGACTGTGTTTGCTTACATATATCAGAGTACATGTGCTACTAAAGTGCCATCAGTATGATCAATTGCAGAAAGTAGGTCTGTTTAGCAGGGAAGCAAAGGTGCAGCTTTTCAAAATGTTTGTGGGCTGCATCAGGCACCGTGACAATTTGAAAAGAACTTTTCCCTGGAGACAAGACCAGGGTAAAAAAAAAACGACTCAGAAAGCTCTAGATGGTGCCATGCATCTTGGCCTGCAAAGCAGACCACGTTCTGTGTTACTACACTTTGTCTGCCCTTCTGTGACAGGATTTTATTTGCAGTAATGAAAACAAAGCTATACTGTGACCCCCCCCCCCCCCCGACAACAATCAGAAAGTTAATCATTACTGCCTAGACCAGTAGCAGCCTCTGGTCCCTTGTGTACTGAAGCCTGTTACCATGGTAACCATACTCAGCCAATTACAAACTGAGTCACTTTTGCAATGCTAAAATGGTGACCTTGTCAAAGGAGGGCAGACTCTAGTGGAGTAGACAACATATACAGCTTGGGTCTGCTTTGGGGGCAACATGCATCTGTTCTTGTCGAAGCCTTGTCTTAAATAAGTCTGTGCCCTCCACCCCCACCTCCCCGTGTCAATGTGCCTAGATAGCTGACACGTTTCATATTTTTGGTCCAGATACATCTGTGGGTGAAGTTTCAACCACAGGCAATCAATGCAAAGTACTGACTGATGGGTCTGTCTTTGTGCAAACAACTGGCTCCTGTGGCCTTGAAAATGAGATCAAAGTCACCCAGTGTACGCCACCAAAGAAATAGTGCCAAATAGTTTCAGGTGGCCCGTAAGTCTCAAGATCCTGTGTTCACAAACAAATAGTGGATGGTCAGAACCATGGAAGGACTGACGAGCAGCCAAAAAGCATAACATTTCCTCACTGGGGTGGACCCTTAAAAAATTAAGTCAAAGCAGAAAAAAAAATTACTGGCCTGACATGAATGTGGGATGAGTGCACATGGTCACATTATTTTACAGTCACTTCTGACAGTTGGGTCAGATATTGTATTCTTCCAAATTACAGCCCATACTAGCTACAAGTGTGTTATTATTATTACTTTTTTGGTCAGAATTAGTACAAGCACATTAAGCTAAATGTACATAAAACATTATTGACCGGAGAAGTGTTTCAAATAACTACACACTTGTTTCATACTTCCAGCATATCCCAGAAGGCCATAGAGTAGCAGGCGTGGAAGACTCGTATCAATATATCCCACCAACCCACCTGACCGCGTTGCTGTGCAGTGGCGACACGGAGCCACCATGATGCAGGGATACTTGTGGGTGACCAAGACTGTTACTAACGTTTAGAGTGTGTGTGTGTGGGGGGGGGGGGGGGAGGGGAGGGGAATACAGAATAGCTGCATGTACCCTTAACATTATGATCACTCCTTATGTCAAGTTCAGTGTGTGCTTGGGGAAAATGACTATGAATTTTCAAACTGATAATTCTAGTCAAGTTGCTAGTTTGGCAGGAGCCACATATTTTGTTGTGTGTTACTTGGGTGTGCCTGTTCTTTCAGGCTCTTCCTTGTTGAATGATACGGGCCAAAGCAGTACCGCACTAATACAAATATCCCCTATTGACAAACTTATTTAAAAGCAGTCTCAGAACTTTTTGAACTTTTATGAATGCTTGAAACAGTCTTTTCAAAACCAGGAATGTCTAGCTGTCTGTTTATACACAGCGCGTGGTCCCCTTTATCATCGATAAGCAGTTAAACAGGGAAGTGTTTAATTAATGACCAGAGGACCAGATAATAAAGGCTGGTAATTATTCTCTTTTGTCTATCATAGGGGTATAGTGGGTAAGGGATGGTTCAACATTTTCATCATTTTTGAATTAGTACTTACAGTACGCAAGGGGGGAGGGGGTTAAATGGGTCTGTACACTTTCACAGGATATGGAAAATGATGGTCAACTTTTGGCCTATTTTGTGCAATTTTGCTATGATTTGGGGGGGTAAATCATCATTTTTAAAGTACTAATTTGGGGGGAGGGAGGGGGTCATGAAATTTAGTACCCTAAGTACTAATTCAAAAATGATGATAATGTTGAACTATCCCTAACCTACTGTTCTTATCAGCCTAACACACACAGTGAACACATCATGGAATAGATACAAGCTTAATCTGCCCCCCCCCCCCCCCCCATTGCTTCCAATTTGCCTTTTCATCTATTAGGGGCACAGAGCTCTTCTGTCATTAAACAGTTGTCTACAACATGTGAATGTCTTGTATTGGGGCTAGGATGCTTGAAATCTATGGTGGTATGCCGTACGTTCTGACCTGGACACTTTCAAAGACACAGCGAGTCACAGTTGTCAGTTTAATCACCAATGTGTGGACATTGTGTCCCATGCATTGTCTACTGAACAAAAAAAAAAAAAAAAAGAGAGATTCAAGCATTATCCACTTGTGTTTGAAAACATGGAAGCTTGGTCTGCCTAGGCTTGGTCTGCCTAGGCTTGGTCTGTCTAGGCTTGGTCTGTCTAGGATTGGTCTGCCTAGGCTTGGTCTGTCTAGGTTTGGTCTGCCTAGGCTTGGTCTGCCTAGGCTTGGTCTGCCTAGGCTTGGTCTGCCTTGGATTGGTCTGCCTAGGCTTGGTCTGCCTAGGCTTGGTCTGCCTAGGCTTGGTCTGTCTAGGCATGGTCTGCCTAGGCATTGTCTGTCTAGGCTTGGCCTGCCTAGGCTTGGTCTGTCTAGGCTTGGTCTGCCTTAGGCTTGGTCTGTCTAGGCTTGGTCTGCCTTAGGCTTGGTCTGCCTTAGGCTTGGTCTGTCTAGGCTTGGTCTGCCTAGGCTTGGTCTGCCTAGGCTTGGTCTGCCTAAGCTTGGTCTGCCTAGGATTGGTCTGCCTAGGATTGGTCTGTCTAGGATTGGTCTGTCTAGGCTTGGTCTGTCTAGGCTTGGTCTGCCTAGGCTTGGTCTGCCTTAGGCTTGGTCTGCTTTGCAGCTCAAGTAGCAATAGCTAAACTTGGTAGCTGTGGGTGTTTCGTACACAAAATATGGCCCGGACAAGCTCAAACTTTATGGGAGGCCAAGGCCACAGTGACCCACTGCTGGTACGTGACAAACCTCTATCCCATGAAGTGTTCATAAACCAAATTCGGCAGGGGTAGGTGTTGTGATACTAGGAATATGGCCCAGATTGGCTCCGTCACAAGGATGGAAGGAAGGCAAGATGGAATGATGGATGGAGGGAAGGATGGACGGCAGGATGGCATAAGGACAAACCTACAGTTCCTCCGTTTTTTTTTTTTAATTGGGTGTATCAGTATATCCAATCAGTTCCATAAATACCCATAACGCTAGTTGGGAGTTCATAGTGCACGAAAGAGCTACACTCGTTCCTAAAAATGACAGTTTTGTCACGTACCAGAATGTCAGAATGTAGGTGGATCACTCCTAAGAGCAGGCTATTTAATAAGAGGAATATGGTATTTTGTATTATATTGGTGCAACTATACAATGTGCAATTTAGGGTGTGCTAATCAAGCAGTGATTTTAGTGTAAGTTGTCATATCCATTGCACCCATGCTGTGGTGGTTTGGTTGTATGTACATGTCCTTCGGCATTGACACTGTAGCAACCCACTTCACTCTCTTTTTTTTTTTTTTTGCACACTGTGGTCAGTGTTATTGGAAAATCAAACTAAAAACACATTAAGTCCTTGGTATCAGAAGCAGGAATTAAAGCACTTGTGGCATTAATTCTCCCACCAGAGGTCAGCACCTCCTGTGTGCAGGACAAATGAATACCTGGTTGAAGAATTCCTGCAGCAAACATTCAACCCAGGGCTCGGCAACCTCCATGGGGCGAACCTCATTTGATATGTCCGCTGTTTTCACGAGAATCATCATAAGCTACACAGATAGATAAATTAAACAAAGAGCGTGAGCAGGAACAAAAACCGGTAATTGAATTAAAAAAAAAAAAAAGCAACATAGGCTTGCACCACATTAACATCACGTAAGACATACACGGGACACACATGTAATCACATTTCGTCAGCATTTGCAGGTGTGAAATGAACCCCTTTGTCCATGCCAACATGCCATGCAACCACGCTACACTGAAAACTAGAACATAACATAAACATTTGCAGCCTGGTGTGCCAAGTTATTCAGTCTTGAAGTCTGTCAAGCATTCGCACTGACTTGTCCAAAGCTCGTTAATAAGTGTCTGGCTATGTGTAAGATAAGTTGATGTAAAAAGCTTTGACATAAGGCCATCTTCTTGTCTGTCTTAATTGTATTTGTGTCTTTTTGCCCAGAACCACTTCCTAGTAGTCAATATCCTATTCCGCAGTTCGAACTCTTTACTCTCCATAAGC
Organism: Hermodice carunculata; assembly: GCA_964020975.1. NCBI lineage: Eukaryota > Metazoa > Annelida > Polychaeta > Eunicida > Amphinomidae > Hermodice > Hermodice carunculata. Next base: position 77,876,939 of record OZ026626.1, on the reverse strand, counting down.
TAACCTGTCCCTGTCTAACCTGTATATATATGGAATTACTATTGTCTATATTGCACACGTTCCTCTGTAAAATTTTGACATAGGCTGTATCAGCCCAATTAAATTAAAGGGTCTTCAGCGGGTAACTACTCAACGTGTTTCGGAGCCTTTTACCCGTACACGTCTCTCTGAGTAGCGGCTCCTTGCCTAAGCTAAATATTCAGCAAAGACAACCCACATAATAATGAATAAATATGAACGTGGCAATTGATGAATTAGCTAAATATGTGAAGTTTTGCTTGTAAATGCAGAGCTTCATATCAAAGAAGAATACCTGTCAAACAAACCATAATTACCAAATTTTCATAGTACAGGTTCAGATAAGAACAATTTGACTTACCCCTGAACCAAAATGTACCCTTTCTAGCTGGACAGCTTTTCCTAGTTAAACCATCCGCCAATGTTTAACTGAAGTGGAAACAAGCTGGGGCATTATATTCAGTCCCAGTGATTGTAAAATAAACAGTTGCAGCTTGACCACCTGTACAAACCAAGGAAAATCCTAACAAGGACTGCAACAATGTACATCCTGTACCAGAGATGTAAAACAAACTCCATGATGACACCTACTCCTCAAACAATTAAGCTCTATTTAACTGCCAACCCTGAGTCAATGTGTCAACTTAATGTGTCAGGTTTGTGACACTTGAGAAAATACTGTCAATTTTGAGTAATTTTTTAGTAGTGAGTAAATGTGCATTTAGGCATGTCAGAAAAGAATGGAAGTCATTAGCATTTATGCCAAAAACATGCTATCAAAACAATTTTTCTTAACAGGATTTTAAGTACAATTAAGACTATATGGGTGCCCATTTCTTTCTGATATGATCAAATTTAACCAAAACGAAAAGGATGGGTATATATATCACACGGAGAAAACCCCACAATACATGTTTCGTAACCTCTTTTAGTTTACTTTTTTTTTTGTGCAAGTTTGATGATGTATGTTATCACTGATTGACTTAACCCTGCAGGACACACAGTTGTACTGGATGCAACTTTTTCCCATTAAACTATAAAAAAATGTCTTGATGTCATTCAGCTTGCCGTGCCTTTTTTTTTTTTTTTTTCCATTTTAATACACCATCAGTCACCAGCTTTCTTGGGTACCCTGCACCATAAGACTGCACCCAGAAAAGCTGTTGACTCAAGCCTTCAGAGCACTAACTGAATAACCATAGCAACAGAAGGCTACAAAAATTAAACAATAATCCACAAATCAACAGATCAGACAGACATCACATGACAAACAGAATCACCATATATGGTGGGATGATGTCACACCTGATTAAAAAACTCCTGCAGCAAGCAGTCTATCCACGGTTCTGCTACCTCCATTGGCCGAGCCTCGTTTGAGATGTCTGAGACTTTCATCAAAATCATCTTCAACTACACAGCATAAGACAAGCAAAGCACACAGTTTAGTTTGCACATATCAAGACACTTGGTATTCCTCCTATCCATGTTACAGGGCCTTATTGCAGGGCATCATATTCTACTCACAGGTGGGTGAGATGATTAAGCCATGACTCATTGCATGCTATTAACTAGGATTCACATATTTCAAAATTAATGTGATTAATGCACACACATTCTTTCAGTTTCTCTTCAATCTTGCACAAAGTCAGATATTAAAATACAACAGTCAGAATGACCTTAAGACCCCCTTGGCCAATATTGTTATTACAACAAAAAACAAGAGGCCCATGGGCCTAATGCTCTGCTGACCACCATCACCAAAAAATCATTTTCTGAAAGGTATTCAATCCACACACTTGAAAAAATAATCAAGGTTAGCCATATTATGCAAAATCAAACTTCTATATGATACACATTTGTGGCACATTTGGCATCATTTGCCTTATTCTTTATCAACATATTGAATAAAATATCCCTTTCTTAAGTGCTTAATAACCTTGAAAAATAGGTCAAAAAAGGTCACACAATCATTGGGTCATGTTGACTAAAGTAGATCATTAAGTAGAGTTTATATACAATGTATTCATTTGCAATTTTGATCTAGAGGCTCAATTCTCCTTGCCACTGATGGCCAAACTACCCCCTACCATTACAAAAATACGTGAAAGTCACTGATCTTATATAATATATTAGCACTAGACATGATCTATATATCCTATAAATTTGGCTTGTCTAATTCCATTATTTTTCAAGATATGGAATTTTGTATCTTTCAAGACATTTTTACTCATAATTTGTCACATTATAGGTGGTGCCACTAGTATCCTAACTAACCAAGATTTTGACCTCTTCTACAATCCCACTAAATTTCATGAAGATCCATTGGTGTCAAAGAAGATTTTCATACACTTTATAAGTTATAAACATTATATGGGCCTAACTCAAGAATTGCGGGGTGTGGAACATTCACAAGATGACCCCTATATCCAAACTGGCCATTTGACCTTGACCTTCACCTTGGATGAAAAAATTGTTGCTGTTCAAAATATGCGCCACACATCCAGCTTTTCATGCATGGTCTGTTTGTTTGAATCAGGTATTAATTTTTAGAGTTATTGAAGAAAAACAATAAATTTGGACAACTGCAAACTGCATAATTACTGGGTCATGGTGACCCAAAAAGTAGGTCACCAAGTACAATATTATGTACAATGTAATCAAGTGCAATTTTGATCTGGAGGCTCACTTCTCTCTGCTGTTGATATCCTAGCTACACCCTGCCATTAAAAAAATAACTGCTTTCAAATTTACAACCATGATTACCTCCCCCCAAAAGGTCAAGGTCACTGATATTATATAACTCTCTATCATTGGACATGGTCTATATATCTTATAAATTATGCAAGTCTAATCCAACTACTTTTTCACATATGGAATGTTACATCTTAAAACACATTTTGGATCATAATTTCCATCAAATTATAGGTGGCACCACTAGTGTCATTACTAACTTAGACTTGGACCCCCGCCATAATCCCACCACTTTTCATGAAGATCCATTATATATTAAAAGATGCTAGAGCATTCACAAGATTTTCATATTTCAACCCATATATTACATAATGCTGTAGGTGGCACCACCAATATAAAAAAGACCTTGATTTTCATACACCCTATAAGTCCTGAAAGTTATACTGGAATAACTTAAAAACTGTGGACGGCATCACACCAACGAACAAACGTTCACTGACAGATCGACATGAGCGGTCGCATAAGCTCTGCAACCTTAGGTAAGCAGAGCTTAAAAAAAATAAATGAAGTAAAGTTTTATTACAAACAAACAAACAAACAAACAAACAAACAAACAAACAAACAAACAAACAAACAAACAAACAAATAAACAAATAAAATAAAATATGGTGACCTTGAAAATATTTCAAGGTCAGTGAATGTCAAACTCATCCAGATTCTAATGAGATGCTCCAACAGTACAAGTCTTAAGATGGTAGATACATTTCTCAAAAAATGATTGTGCATGCTATGGTAAAAATATAATGACCCCTGGTTACCTTGAAAATATGGCAAGGGTGCTGAATTCTGAGCGAAGTCAAGCTTCTAAAGAGATACTTGTGCAGTACAAGTTTTATGACAGAAGCTCATTTTTTTTCAGTTATTACATCCTAATGGTGACAGACAGACAGATGCACGCACACACACGACCACAACAATACCCCATCAGCCGATACGACCGAGGGAGTAAAAAGTAATGAGTAAATACGAAGTCTAAGATGAGAAGCAAAGGGTCAAGCAGCCATAAGGGGACATGTTAACAATTAGCATTCAACACAGCAGTCCTCTCTCACCATAGCCTCTCTACAGTAGGTCTGTTCAGTGATCCTTCTTTTTGAGTAACATACTACACCTGCACCCGTAATGTGGCTGTGTCCACAGAGCAGCCAGTCTTCAGGAGGAAATGTAAGGTAAAACTAGGAAAGATGATTTGCTGCATAGCAAATCAGCGTGTGTGTCTTCAAAGCATATTGGCATGGCAATGTACAACAGTTCCATAACACAGGAGTAAAAGTTGGAATGGCATCACTATCTATTTTAGCTTTGAAGTTATTCAAGATTTAAAATTTCTAATGATGCTATTCAGCATAATTTAAATTGCTACAACTTTTATTTTTAATTCATTAGGTGGGCAATGGTCAATAACTCCCCAGTAGAAGTTGAAATGACATCTCTATCGATTATAGTGTTGAAGATATTCAACATTGAAAATTTTGAATATTGCTAATTAGCATAATTTAAATTGCTACAACTTTTTTTAGATTCATTACATGTGCAATGGTCAACAACCCCCTAGTAGAAGTTGAAATGACATCTCTATCTATAATAGTTTTGAAGATATTCAAGATTTTAAATTTCAAATGCCCCTAATTTGCATAATTTTGAACATTTTCATTCCTCTGTATAAAACAGTCAAACTCCTTGTATGGAGGTACAATCATGTCAAGTTTGGAGTTTCTATGTATAATAGTGTACGAGAAAAGTGTCGGGCAAATTTGCTGGTAAAGTAGAAAGAAGAAAGACAGAAACTAGAAAAGATGATTTGCTGCATAGCAAATCAGTGTGTGTGTCTTTAAAGCATATTGGTATGGTAATGTACAACTATTCCATAACACAGGAGTAAAAGTTGAAATGGCATCTCTATCTATTACAGCTTTGAAGTTATTCAAGATTTAAAATTTTGAATGGTGCTATTCAGCATAATTTAAATTGCTACAACTTTTGTTTTAGATTCTTTAGATGCGCAATGGTCAACAACCCCCCCAGTAGAAGTTGAAATGACATCTCTATCGATTATAGTGTTGAAGATATTCAACATTGAAAATTTTGAATACTGCTAATTAGCATAATTTAAATTGCTACAACTTTTGTTTTAGATTCATAAGATGCGCAATGGTCAACAACCTCCTAGTAGAAGTTGAAATGACATCTCTATCTATAATAGTTTTGAAGATATTCAAGATTTAAAATTTCAAATGCCCCGAATTTGCATAATTTTGAACATTTTCACTCCTCTGTATAAAACGGTCAAACTCCTTGCATGGAGGTACAATCATGCCAAGTTTGGAGTTTCTATGTATAATATTTTTCGAGAAAAGTGTCGGGCAAATTTGCTGGTAAAGTAGAAAGAAGAAAGAAAGAAACTAGAAAAGATGATTTGCTGCATAGCAAATCAGTGTGTGTGTCTTTAAAGCATATTGGTATGGTAATGTACAACTATTCCATAACACAGGAGTAGAAGTTGAAATGGCATCTCTATCTATTATAGCTTTGAAGTTATTCAAGATTTAAATTTTTGAATGGTGCTATTCAGCATAATTTAAATTGCTACAACTTTTGTTTTAGATTCTTTAGATGCGCAATGGTCAACAACCCCCCCAGTAGAAGTTGAAATGACATCTCTATCTATTATAGTGTTGAAGATATCCAAGATTGAAAATTTTGAATACTGCTAATTAGCATAATTTAAATTGCTACAACTTTTGTTTTAGATTCATTAGATGCGCAATGGTCAAAATCCCCCCAGTAGAAGTTGAAATGACATCTCTATCTATTATAGTGTTGAAGATATCCAAGATTGAAAATTTTGAATACTGCTAATTAGCATAATTTAAATTGCTACAACTTTTGTTTTAGATTCATTAGACGCGCAACGGTCAACAACCCCCTAGTAGAAGTTGAAATGACATCTCTATCTATAATAGTTTTGAAGATATTCAAGTTTAAAAATTTTACATGCTGCTATTTACATGCTGCTAATTAGCATAATTTGAGTTGCTACAACTTTTGCTTTAGATTCATTACATGCGCAATGGTCAATAACCCCCAGGTAGAAGTTAAAATGACGTCTCTATCTATAATAGTTTTGAAGATATTCAAGTTTTAAAATTTCAAATGCTGCTAATTAGCATAATTTAAATTGCTACAATGTTTGTTTAAAATTCATTAGATGCGCATTGGTCAATAACCCATTAGTAAAAATTGGAATGACATCTCTATCTATTATTCTTTTGAAGATATTCAAGATTTAAAATTTCAAATGCCCCGAATTTGCATAATTTTAAACATCTTCATTCCTTTGTATAAAATGGTCAAACTCCTTGTATGGAGGTACAATCATGCCAAGTTTGGAGTCTCTGTGTATAATAGTGTTCGAGAAAAGTGTCGGGCAAATTTGCTGGTAAAGAAGAAAGGAAGAAAGAAAGAAAGAAAGAAAGAAAGAAAGAAAGAAAGAAAGAAAGAAAGAAAGAAAGAAAGAAAGAAAGAAAGAAAGAAAGAAAGAAAGAATGAAAGAAAGAATTTCAGGAAAAACAAAAAAGTGTGTGTTGACACACACACTTTAATAAAGAACTCGAGGAAAAACAGAAAAGTGTGTGTTGACACACACACTTTGATTCATTGCATACTTGCTGTATGGTCATTACTGGAAGGGTGGCCTCTTGGTGGTAGTGGTGGGGGTGGTGGGGGGGGGGGGGGGAGACCCTGCTGACTATTTACCTTCACTCTTATATGAATCTACCACAGTCCACCTTTCTGCAAGGCACTTGTGCAACCGGTGAATGCAAAGACATACTCAGTGGTCTCACTGCAGTGGACTACACCTTGGTTTAAACGTATTTCATTAACACTTTCGAGTCTAGGCTTTCTGAATATGCTTGCAGCCTGTGTTTGGTGATTTTTATTATTTCTATGTCTAATACTACATATTGAAGCCAAATGTTTCTCTCTTTGTGATTCAAAAATTTGTATCATATACCGAAATGATCAGTGAATAACAAAAAACGAACATTGATAACTTTGTTTCACATTGATATGAAATTGTAAATTTTAAAATGACAATGGTTTAACATGCAAACTGATTTTGCAAGGAAAATTGTCCACAATTACGTAATAATAATAATATTTTCCAACTTAGTGCAGTTAACTGTATAAAAATATGTTTAATGCTCGTTTCTTGGATTAATATTATTGCTTTTTTTGGCAGCTTATTATTGTCCCAAATATATTTTGTGAACTGTAAACTGTAAACCCTTGCAATAACAAAACTTCCTTGTTGCCATAGTAACGAGGAACAGGTCTGTGTATAATGTGGACCCTGACCGTAAAAGGATAATTTTTGGGTCTGCGTAACATGCAGATCCCAAATGGGAATGTGTTACAAAACAACTGGGAAACAGGGCTATGTCCTATATCAATCTCTGCTGTGACCACAACACATAACCTGGTCCACAGATACAATAGTACCTTGGAAAATGGCTGGCCTTCATAATCGCATAGTTGTGTCATTGGTTTATTATATTTCAACCCTGTTGAAGTATTCCGATTAAAATCCATCAATATACTAGCCTCTCAGCATATAAACTGTCTGCCTGAGTTAAACACTGAAGACTGACTGTGGAGTCAGTGACCACTAGAAAAATGTAAATCTTCCATTTTATGCACATACTTTCCATCTATGTTGGTTTAAACATATTTTATTCAGGCAATTGTCCATCTATGTTCACTGAGATAAATATTTGAACTTGTACATAATGATCTGAAGGTCTTCAGATCCCTTGACCACTGTCCAAAATAATGATCAAGATTGTGTAATGTGCCCATGTCACACACATGTATCGCAGTGCATGGCTTTCTGTGAGACATATGAATGGAATCTCAATAATGCAACATACTGCGTCCAAACAAGACTTCAAAAAGTCACGTTCAGTTTAAACGAGCATTGTGTGTGGCTTAACCTTTCCCCCTTGAATCAAGCCAGAGTCAACAGTTTTCCTTGGCATGAGTTGGGGACGAAATGCCCAACCTATGCCAAGGAAAGCTGTTGACCTGGGGCATGTGATCTTGATAGTCTCATCTACAATTCTCAGTCAAATTGTTTCTCAGTACTTTTGAAATTAGTTGAAACACTAAAGCAGATGACAATTGACCCCCGACCGGTTTTGCCCATTTTTAAGGGTAAAGAGAAGGGTTAAAGGGGCCTTGTCTCAAGTTACACAAGGACTGGTTGAGCACTGAACAATTCATGGTACAGCCTGACGCAGCTTAGAGGAGCCTTCCATATGGCTTAAAGATACTGGTTGAGAATGTATCTATGGTGATCCTGTGTACTGCTGGCACAGATGTCAGCCAGTGAAAGACCGGATGACTGCGAGGTGCTGCCACCTGGTGACAGATAGCTAAAAAACCCAAATACAAGGCACTTTTGTTTTGTTCTTTTTTATGACTGTGATAACTGATCTCGAAAGCGTCAAACTGCTGCAGTAGGACACATCTGTCAGTCGGAGTACCTGTGTGACCCTTGCTTCATGTAAGTATGACAAAAGCACAAAAAACAGTTGCAACTTGGATATGAAAAGTTGACAATTTAACAGACAGACACGCATACATAGAGACACATTCACAGGATGACGACATTAGTCACTTGACCTTCAGGCCAAAGGGGCATAACAAAACATACCATCTGTTTTATCTTGCAAGTTAACTTCTGGAGCAGTAAAACTTCTACACCAAACAATATATTTGATGAACATCTCATAATCCAGTTTTTACATCTCTTACCCAGTGGAATTTCTCAATTTTAGCCAACACTGTAATGTAATTTAAATTGCATTTTGAGCACACCTTGCTCCATGCTCTGTTTGTCCTCAACTCCACCTGTACATTGGAGAATGTTAGATGCTTGGTCTGTTTAACAGGCAAGTTTGCCCTTATCCCAATGTTAAAGTCCCATATCTCCCCCCCCCCCATTGCCAAAAGTAAGAATCAAAAGGAAACAGATCAAGTATTGCAAAGCAATACATACTGCCCAACCTGAGAGGTCAAAGAGGAAGGTCAAAGTTGTCCAATTTTGGTGTGCTACACACCTGTACCTATGAAGTGTCCACACACTAAATTTGGTAGCTGTAGGTGTGATGCTCTATGAAATATGGCCTGGACAAGCTAAAACTTTAAAGGGGGTCAAAGGTCAAGGTCAAAGGTCACTGTGACCCAATTATGGTGTGTGACACACCAAATGTGCCAGCTGTAGGTGTTACGGTATGGGAAATAAAGCTCAGACAAGCTAAATCTTAATGAAGGTCAAAGTGACCCAATTTTTGGTGTGAGACACACCCCTATCCTATGAAGTGTCTAAATATGGCCCGGACAAGATAAACCTTGAAAGGGGGTCAAAGGTCACTGACCCAATTAGGGTGCGCGACACTCCAAATTTGGTAGATATGGGAGTTATGGTATACGAAATATTGCCCGGACAAGCTAAATCTTTATGGTGGTCAAAGTTCAAGGCCAAGGTCACTGTGACCCAATTGTGGAGCTGGACCCCCCCCCCCCAAACCTATGGAGTGTACCCACACCAAATTTGGTAGCTGTCGGTGCTATGGTATAGGAAATATAGTCTAGACAAGCTAAATCTTTAAGGGGGTCAAAGGACAAGGTCACAGTGCCCAATTTTGGTACATTACACGCCCCTACCCCATGAAATATCCACCCACCAAGGTAGGTGTAGATATTATGGTATACAAAATACGGCCTGGACAAGCTTTGCCAGAAGGACGGATGGAAGAACACAGTGCAAACCTCTAGTCCCTGGTGGGGGTCTCTTAAGTGCCCTGGCCTTTTAATGCTTTTAATACAGTTGGCTCAATATTATTAAAGTTAATATGTTTCAATGAATTTCCAACACTCTATCTCTAGCATGCCTTGAAAAAAATGTACCAACTGACATTTAAAAAAAAAGTCAAAGCTTCAGTTTAAGTTTGATATCAATTTGATTACGCATCAAGGTGGCAAGAAACATTTTTTTGTGAAATGAATAAATGCATGCACTTCCTGTGAACTCATTCAGAATGCCAATACAACAAGGTATTAATTTTGATTCCCACAAATACGTGAAAGAAACAAGTTGGAAAATACCTAAATGTGAGCTGAGTACATACCACGTGTTTGTTTTCTTTGTTGCCGAAGTCAAAATTGTGAATTACTGCCTTGAAGCTCTTTAGAATCTCTGTATGTTTGGCCATGTCGGTAGCTAGTATGCACCTACAAATAAAAGCATGGGTTAAATATGTCAAACTTTATATCTGATCAAAGTATGCACTATTAAGCTCCCAATACATGTTATTTTTTTGTTTCCTTTTAAAAGAAGAGCATTTCTTACAAGCATGCACCAGAGTTCATTTTCATTTGAACAATCTTTGGTCATTAATATTGCATCAAAAATACATGTAGACATGTATTTTTAAATTAAAATGCCTGATGGAAATCAAATGTGTTTCACGAGCCCTACGATCCTGGATACTACTTTAACATAGCATGGAGTAATGTTACATAAACATAAAGACCTGCTCCATAGCATGGAGTAACGTTACATAAACATAAAAACCTGCTACAGAGCATGGAGTAATGTTACATAAATATAAAGACATGCTACATAGCATGGAGTAATGTTACATAAATATAAAGACATGCTACAGAGCATGGAGTAATTTTACATAAATATAAAGCCATGCTACATAGCATGGAGTAACGTTACATAAATATAAAAACCTGCTACATAGCATGGAGTAATGTTACATAAATATAAAAACCTGCTACATAGCATTGAGTAACATTACGTAAACATAAAGCCCAAGAGGCATGAATCACTGCTGTATAGAACTACCACTCTTATGATTCAGAAATCTGTGCTCATGAGACCATTAGACGACTCACGAATGGCAAATGCCAAGCAATTGAGGAGCTACTAAGCAGAATTTATTGTGAATTTCTGAGAGCATTGTAAAAAAAACAATAGCTATGAGCATTGACACTCCTTTGCATTATTCACAAGAAAAACAAGAGGACCTGGAGGATGGTCATGTGCTCTGCTGGGAGGCAGCTGGAGTGTTACAACTGACCAAATAAAACCAACTTTGCAACAAGTTTCAAGAGTCAACCGCTTATAATTTCTTAATAGTCCCTGCTAAGTTAGGTGTGGAAATAAAACCAGAAGGATCTACAGAACACAATCATTAGACACAGAGGCCTTGTATTGACTGCTGATCCTTTGCTGTGACTGAAAATGAATGCTTTATGTCGTACTTGATCATTCCTTCCCGTACTCTCTTGAATGTCTCCTGAGGCATATTTCGGAAAATGTTGCAGCCTTTTTTCTCTAGAATCTTGAAGGTCACAGCACAGTGGTGGTTCTCCAGGGGCGAGATGTCATTGTACCGCATCGCCAGCTCCGTACGCGCATTTATCTGCCAGATACAAACCAAACTGTTTCCACATGTTTCTTTGTTAAAGGTCGTGTCACATTGTTCGCATCATCTGATTTGGAAAATTGAAGCACAACTCGTGTAAACAGCCCATCTTCAGACGACCTACATCCCCACCCCCACCCCCCCAAAAAAAATAAGTTCCAACCATGCTAGCCTGAGATAAGTTGAGCTTTAGCTGCAACTTGAACTGAGCTAAGACAAGCATAGGTGAGCCTAAGTTAACTTTCAGTTGACAGTACAGTGAAAACTCACTATAACGACAGACAGTTATCCGCAATATTTACTTAGCGACACACCTCTTAAGGGACAAAAAGTAAATTTTCTGTTATATGACTCATTCATCTGACATAGTCAGCTTTCTGATGCATTTTCAGGGAACAGATGCTGTCATTATAATGAGTTTTCACTGTATATGGATACATGAACTGTTTTCAAAATGTTACAAAACTATTCATACACCTGCAAATTCCATGAAATACACCACAGCCGAGCAGTGACGAGCATTACGAAATTAAATATACACCCCTCTCTAATCATGTCGTGTTATGCATACAAAGTGCACATGTATGACAGTTTCAAACAGAGATTATCACATTATCATATCCAGTTAAAACAGAATTATCCTAGGTTTTCCCTGGCACAAATCAGGCATATTTCTGCTAAATTGACAATGATGTCACCCAGATGTGCACCAGGAAAAGTCCTTGCATCACAGTTACATTAGGTGATGGAATACTACCTGGGATATGCAAGATTCCCATGTAGAAAATACTGAGTAAACAAGTTTGCTTGACAGGAGTCATTAAATCAGCATTAAGGAAACTTGTTGACCTGAGGCCAAGCTATAAAGAGTCGTCTCACCCATAATTATTATTCCAACTGTTTTACACTGGCAAGAAACTTAACCAAAACCACTGGACGAGGTCATCAGTTGGTATGCAGACACTTTTGATCATTTAACTCATTCCATACCAGTCCCTGATTTTTCTGTATATTTTCCTAGATTGAAGATGACAATTTCATATTGAAATTCTTCATGGAAAGAGCTTTCGTTCAAGTACCAACATGCCTATAGTCTTAAGTCAGTGCCACAACCACTGACCAAGGCCTATGACCATAGTATGGAATGAGTTAAGACAGGAAAGAGCCAAAACAAATTGCGCGGCTTCAAAACAATGGTTCCTTCCTGCCAGATTCCACTGTACCTGATACGCGTTGTTGTAGCCGGGATGGTCAAGGTCATGACACACGGCAGAGGTCAAGAGGATTAAGATGTCAAGGTCGTCTAGCAGTGATGGCAGATCGATCAGCCAGGTCAGTCCGTACATCTGAAGGCAGGTGTCACAGGATATTTCTTCACTTCAATGAATACTGGTGTCACAGGATAATATTTCACATCAAAAACTACTTGCTCTACAGCAGGGTATGTACATGTGTTTATGATTTTTTCCTTTTTCTTTTTGCTTGCACTTATGTTGAAATATATACTTTAACTTCAAAATATTTGTTGTGAATGTCATGCCTCAGGTATCACAGATTCCATCAGTGTAATGGGCATATACAATGCACAGTCACAAAGGATTACTCTCAGCTTCAAACTACAAAAAATGTATACATGTGCAGATTATCAGAAACTTTTCAGACACATGGGTGAAAACCGACAATTTTTGCAAAACAGATTTTTTCAGCCTTCACTTCTTGCCAAATTTGCATGTTTTAGAACATATTCTGATTTATATATTTTTGCAAAATGTTGCTCAAAACAGAATTCTGTTTAAAATGGTAAATTTTCATCCATGCAGACAAGGAGACCAAAAATTTATCATATTTATACCTGTGTATTACATCAGTAATTACATATGGTAACATTTGAACTATTTTCAAAAATTATTCCACAACTTTCCAAAGTCTTATTTTCAGGGTGTAACTTGAAATGCCTTCTGCATGTTAATGAGGAGAACTCTGAAAGTACACATTTTTTTTCAAGGAGTTTACTCTCAACATCTGAAAATGAACCAAAACCAAAAAACATTTGACCAATCCTCCAATAGTGTATGTCAATAACAGGGAACCACCAGTACAAGGGAACTTATTGCATGACACAGCACTTCAAGCCAACAGGTAGTGGCAATGATGGACCAATCAGGGGAGCTAAGTTTGTTTATCCCCTAGGTGGCTCTACGTGCATTACGATCTATGCATAAGTTCACCAAGTGGGGAAACCCCAGTGGAGATTCTGATGTCAAAACCAGGCATGCACAGGTTTCTGGGTAATTTGCGGGCCACTCAGTCTTACCGCACAGGCTACAGCGCTACTGAATACAGCAAGTAATGAAGAGTGAAACACGAACCATGATTTTTTTCAAAAAACAGAATCTGGGGTGGCTGAAAAAGAATTTGAAAGACAAAGGAATATCAATTGATGGATGGGATAAAGCAGCACTTATATTTTTGATATTTGCCAGTTTGACCAGGGAAGTGCTATTTAGAATAGCACGTCCCTGGTTTGACGTTTCTTCCTGGTATCAACATTACAGCCCACTACACAACAGTCAGTGGTGGTTTACCATGATAATTCTCCTTGTCACTCAATGTTCTAACTATCAATGCTTTCTGTACTCCCTCCACCAACGATCTACAATGGTAAACTTCTGTACATCTCCTGTATTTGGTCCATTTCCTACTTTTCTGTTCATATTGACACGAACAAGATTAGTGTCCGCCAGCATGCATTATCGTGACCACTTTTGAGAAGGTGCACAGCGCGCCATCTGGTAGCAAAAAATCAGCCCGCATGCCACGCTTTTGTAATGGGACAACTGTTGGGGTTTTCCCGCTTGGTGAACTTATGCATAGAGCGTATTGCAAGTTACTAATGGTGGAAGTATGCTGGCAGCTCCACCTGTTGTGAAGTTATGCTATTAACATACATGTACATGATAGCTATAGGTTTTAGAGCATACTGTTTTTGTAAGATCCATGTTACTTGTGACAATCGTCCAGCTTAAATGCAACATTTTCCTCGGTAAACCAGTCGACACTGTTTTAGTAATTTCAAATGTCATCTGCCACTTCATTTCTTTAGTATTTGTAGTTTTTTTTTTTACAAATACACATGACCAAACTTACCATTTGTGCGACCATGAAGCAGTGTTTAAAATTGTGGAAAGGCACTGGGTTATAATGTTTGTATACCTCATACAACCATTGGTGTAATACAGGTAACTGTAAACAAATCAACAAATCAACAAATCAAATTTTCAGTCCCAGAGGACAAGGATTTTCATGTTGAAGTTGAAGTCTACTCATTAACCCTTAAAGCACTGATTTAAGATTGAGTCAACAGGTTTCCTTGGGACGCATTGCGTGCAAAGTGTCCTGAGAAAAGCTGTTGACTAAGACTACTTTTTGCTTCAGAAATGTACCTGCATGAGGAATTTGGATCCTTTAACCATTACATGTGTAACGGTAATGAGAAAGCAACTATAGCAGCGATTAGCACTTTAAGGGTTAATATATATCACATAAGAGTACAAAAATACATTTTTAGTGAAGAAACTAGTACTGGCTCGTCGTGTCCGTTACACCTCAGTCTCTGAGGAGTTCGTTCAAGGACGAAAACAGTCAGACTGCTATTGATATCTATGGACCTCTAACAATAGAGCAAAATAACTTAATATTTTGTAAACTGGCACATTCACCTTCTTGGCACTGAGTGATGAGTCCATTTTTTATAAATGTGACATTGATACAACATTTTGCGCATGGAGTCAATTTTAAAGATTTTAATCTGTAAGCCTGCAACTTGAACAGCTGTTGCCCACCAACTGGATACCAACCACTCTGCACACATATGGGTTCTCAGCCACAGTGACCTTGAAAACGAGGCCAAGGCTACCAAAATACAATCAGGTCAAGAAACAGCGTCAATGTACAATTGAAGTCAATTTGAGTTTGATGTGACCTGTCAATCATGATATTATCAGATATTTTGCTCTCAAGGTTTCCCACTAGGAAGGTAGGAGAGTGGGACCGGCTGAGAACAGTACCCCCTCCCTGCCCCCCCCCCCCAAACTTCATTTTCATGGCTGACCTGTCATTGCATATGATTGCTACCTGTCAGGGATTGGGTGACTTTAAGGCAATCCTTGGATATGCACCATTTCCCCCCCTAGAATGTAACCACCAGGCTTACCAGGGTTGGCTTGTGAGTGATTGGGTCAGTATTACTGTACAAAAACAGACCTTCTACATACCTTTCACGTAATATTTTGCCTCTTTGTCCATTTTTTTTTTTAAACAGTTCAAAGACAGGAATTAAAACAACAGATACATTTAAATCGGTCATCCACTTCATAGGTCTAACATTAACCCTCGGACCTCTTTCTCGGAATACATCAACTCTCGCAAGGGCACGAAGATCTCAAGGCTGCAAGTGCAGTGGTCGTACAGGACATCTGGTCACTTCATCTCTGCCCAGTATGTCCCAGTATGTCCCAGTGTCACAGAGTTGTGGCAGTTGGGACAAAATTGGGTGCGTGTGTGCTTCGCAGCAACCACGCTCCAACTGACACACAATGTGCTTGTGCTTTGCCCAGTCACCCATGCCCTGACAGTTGGCGATTGTGTGACCGAATGTCAGGCTCGAACTGCATGACCACAGGTCAGCCAAGTAATTTTCAGACACTGCATTCACATTAAAAAATAGAGCCAATTTCAAAATCAGCTCAAGAACTCAGTCTTGTTCTATACACATTTACACCATTATCAGTCCATTGAGATCTCTGTGCAAGGAGTCCAGTCCTCCAGCTGCATTTTACCGTCAGATCACGTGTGCTGTGTGACATGATGGGACGACCGGAGCCTGTCCGGGTCCAAACGAGCCTGACCATCGGAAAAATACCTACCTCTATGTTGAACTTTGTGACCAGGCCTAAGTCTATGTACATCTGTCTCAGCAGTATTAGCATCTCCGGCTCGTCCCACTGCCAATTGTCAAACGTTGGCTTCCGCAAATATTCTCGTACCTGTTCCGTGACTTGAACTTGACTGTAAAGCACAATGGGATAAGCCTCTCATAGGAGGGCGCCACTGGTCAAGAGGATCACCTGACACCTAATGCTTTATCAATTAGGTTGGTTACATATCAGGTGATCCCTCTTGACCAGTGATGACTCTTTGGGGCTTTATAGTGTTCATGTAATTAAAGAAACACGTGTGTGCAATTATTTTTCGAAAAATTGCACTTATATCTGTGCAACACATTAAGATCAACAGGTATCCAGCAGTGTCCTTCATGCAATTTGAAAACAATTGGTTGAGTAGTTTTTGAGACAAGTGTTTGAAGATATTAAAAGAAACCAGAGTCATGCCGGGGGGCATGAATGTCTTGCCAGCTTAATTCAAGCCACTCTGAAGTTTTTTGTTGACGGACGGACGGATGGACGTCCATCTGTCCGGAAAGTGACTGCTTATGCTCGCCAACAGCTTATGCTGGAGAGACAAAATTCAGTAAAAAATAAAACGAAATGAGGAAATCACGGCAGCACGACATAAAAATTAACACTTAATTAGGATCCACCCAAGATGCACCCATGCGAACTGTGAAGTGGAAATGGACAAAGCCACATTATGTACTCCCAGGACACCAGAACATGTGCACCTACATCAACCATGCAAATATGACACCTACTCTCAGTGTCCATTAATTTACATAATTTTGAAAACTCGTTAACAATCAGGAAATAACAATAGCGCCACCTGCCAAACACCTTTTGTGGAGACGAAACCCAGCAGCATCATTCCCTCCTAGTTTACTGAGAACCCAGCCGATGTTTTAGAAGTATACGGTAAAAAAAATAAAATAAAAGGCACAAAAAAAGCATGTGAAAAATGTTGCAGCTGTTGAACATACCGAGGTCTGAAGGAGGTACCAAATTGTGTTCTTATACAATTTTCAACAACAGCAGAAGCAACCCACCCAAGGTACAAACAAGTTTCAGGACAATCTAATCAAAGTTTGTTGGGGAATAATTGAAAATGTGAGTTGTGGATAAATGATAAAGATGCAGAATAAAAAGGTTATAGATGCCAGATGACTGACATATGGCGAGGCTATACACTCAGCAACCTGACAAGTCAGCAGAGCTAAAAAAATAAATGTACATGCACGAGAATTGTTTAAACCCTTTATACAGATTTTACGACATGCTTCTAATAGATGAACATGTGGACAGACTCTTCTGCCCTTCGATACTAAACTATTCATCGGTACTTACCTCATTTTGACAAATTTGTCGTACACTCTTTGATTGTGTTCTGCGCTGCGTTTGGTGTTTTTCTTATTCCAGAATGGCTGCAATGATGTTCCACTGGAGAGTTCTTTAAATAAACCTAACCAACTCAGATGTTCTACATTCTGAAACACACAAAAACAGCACTGGATAAGTGAATGTCTTAACCCTTTCGCCCCCAAATTGAGACTGAGTCAACAGTTAAGTGCCCAATTCATGCCAAGGAAAGCTGTCGACCTGGGGCATGTCATCTTGATAGGTCTCATCTGCAATTCTCAAATTGTTTTTCATTACGGTTGAAATGAGTTAAAAACGCTAAAGCAGACGACATTTGACCACCAGCTGGTTTTGGTCAGTTTTAAGGCAGACAGGGTTAATCCTTACAATTTAAGATTTGCAAAGGTTTTAGACAGTGACACTTTATGCAAGTCTCCTGCTACAAGTGACACCAATCATGTAAAATTGTGATTTCTGGGAGGGGGTAGGTACACACAATTATGGCCCATTATCAGGTTTAAAATAACCTGAGAACTTTCCGTGACACTCAGTCCCTAGTTTGGTATATTCAACAAAAACCATTTTCCTTGCATTGATCTCCTGTGTATGTCATGCAATGTTTCTGTCAGTTGGATTTCATGTTTAATAGTTCTACACATTTACATACATAAAACAGCATATGAAAAGAAAGTAGTCTACAGGATGAAACACAGAAAACAGCGCAAAAAAAGAAAGGTTGGATATGCAGTTTAATATACACAAATCAGTGAAACACAAATCAGTGTATGAAAGAATACATGAATTTTTTTCACTCATTTCAGCAAGGAGCAGAATTAAAGGTGCGTGACACACATCATGACACAGTAAACCACAGTTTGGAGAAATTTTGGAGAGAACAAATACAGCAAATGAATTACAAGTACTGTAAATTGCTTTATTTTAGCGTTTAAATTTTCACAGTTTTTCTATTTTTGAAATTTCACTGTATTTTTAATTTCACTATTTTGGACATAATTCCTATTCAGACAATGTTAAAATACTATTTCACTGTGTTTTTATTTTCACGGTTTTGCACCATAAGCGAAAATAAGAATACAGCAAAATTAAAGCAATTTACAGTATGAAAGAAGGCTGTTTTAACCCTTTTAGGTAATCCACAGAAATGCAGTTAACTCTTTAAGGTAGTCCATCTATGTCCTGGTTAAGCCCCTACAGTAGGTTACTAATATCATAGTTTAACCCCCTTAAGATAGTCCATCTGTGCTCTTAATTAATCCCGTAACATAATACATGTACAATGAAATCCCATTATAATGGCACTTAGATATCTGACATATTCACTTAATGACACAGTCCGTTAGGTAGGCCTCGTCGGGCGAGTTGTAAGACCAGGCGCTGTAGGTAAGTGTGGGATGGTTTATTATTTTATTCATTTTTGCTAGGCCTAATCATGAGTGTTAGGTGTAGTTTTATCATATTTATGTCATGTGGGCTACGTTTTTAAGTAGGCCTGTTAACTAAGGAACATCATATTCGCTTTATTCCGTAATACATCAGCTCGGGATGTTTGTATTGGAAATGCAAACATGGTGCTGCCAGTTAGCAGAATGACTTGTCCGGGGATTAATGGCACCGAAACAAGTCTTGCGCTGGTTCCCCGCTGATGACCCGATTTTTTAAAGGCTAATAATGCCTGAAACTTTCTTCTAAATTTCAAATTTTATGAATATGATTTGTTCCTTTCATAAATTAATTTGCAATTATGATTTAGAACAATACAGTTTTTCAGTGAATGGTACGGAATAGGACTTTGCTCTTAGAATATCGGGCTTGACAGTGTTCAAACAGTACATGGGCTTACAGAATTAGGTTTGTTAAGTTTCTCTTTGTATTAAAACAGTATTAAGGGACTTTCATTCAAGTACATGTGCCAACAATCACAAGAAAGTGACAAATATTTTGCAATGAATGACAAGTAAACTTGCAGCTGCCCTTGCACCATCTGGAGCATGACTTTCTGGACAACACAGACATTGTTTGCCAATGTAGCCTGAACTGAGCTCCCCTTTTTTCTCCTCAGACTACAATTTTTCATAAATTGGTCAATTTTCATTGAAGCCTGGGATCATTTAATGTGTCTTTGTGCAACCAAAAAGTGGTCACATTGGAAGGGTGGCCCTTGTAGGTGGTCTCTCGAGAAAGGCCTTATTAGAGGGAGGCTACTGTAAGAGGAAAAACAAACACGTGTTTTTCAGATTATTTTTGATGACTTTTTTGTGGCGCTGGCTCATTTGATACGCTATCTATCCACTATTGAAATTTGGAACTGCTATATCTCAGTTGCTATGTACTGAGAAAGAAGAAAACATAAAGTAGAATTCATTCACTCTGTAGCAAGTGTTCGCTCTGATGTGACAGGCTTTGCCAGATCGCAACAGCCTGGTTTGCCAGTGGGAAACATGTGGCTAATCAACTGGCAGGATTGGCTTCCATTTTTTGAGCACCATTTGTTAACAAACACACACTGCTAAGGAGGGTTTGCAATCCATACAAGGTATGACTCCAACCAGTGTTGATCCTAAGGTCACCTACATCTCCTACCTTGAAGACAGTTCTCAAGCTGCAGGTGGCTTTGAGTCTGGTTTCGCGCTAAAGTTGATATGTATTCCTCACAAGCCATACTTGGCAAGATGCTTGCCAATCTTCCACAGTGAGAGAAATGACAATTGGGAATTTTAAGCATGTAAATTAAGGACTAGGGCCTGTATTTTTCTGTTTTTAACGGAAATGGAACAAATAATGAATTTTTCTCACCTCTGAAATGGAATTTGCTATTATGCCTTAATGTGTTTTACATACAAAGAGAATTACTGAAACGGAATTTGGAAATTTCTGGCTGGTGAAACGGAATTTCTAGTTTTTTGAAATGGAAAAAATACAGGCTCTAAAGGACTGACTACCTGTCCAGAAATAATCCTGTAAAGTCAAACCAAACGATAAATTCTTTTTTGCAATCAAGGTGATCAAAGAGCCGCTGTGCGAATATAATATTCTCTAAGTACTGCCGTGCCTCTCGCCTCCCAACTTGTGTGCAAAGTGACCTCATATAAAATATCATTCACTGGTTCTTGTTCTGAAAGCATTTTGAATGAAATTTTGAACGGTGGTGGACACACGTACTGGGTCAGGCCGCCCCGGGTTTGAAGTTACAATCTTAATTTGTGGGAAAAAGATTTACTGTTTGCCTGTAACAATTCATCAAGTGAAATGAGTACAAATAAATCTACTGGAAGAGAATCTGACATGTGCCAGCGTGCGGACAACTTCAGTATGCAGTGCTAAAACAAACACAAACAGAACCATTCCCAGAATACTGGTCCAGTGCCTTTCGAAAGCCGCCCCTTTAAAGAGGGCTACCTGTTCACAATGGCATCATCAGTGTTATAAATGTGTAAAATTTTCAATTAGTCTTTCAAAGAACAACTTCCATTATGTAAGTCTTATCATAATTAAATTTTATTACAATTTGGATAAGTGCAATGCCAATTTGACTTGTCTGTCACATGAAACATGTTTTGCACGCCTGTGACAAACAAACAGGGACATTTTTTTGTTCCAATGCCGGGATATTATATCTAACAACGAGTAAAGACGAAAATTGATTTTCACAGGGGAGAGTGCCAAAAAGAGGCAAAATTTCAGCTTGAAAGTCCAAAAATGAAAGCTGAAAAGTGGGTGACTGTCATCACATGGCACAGACTTGAGAGGCATGTTTTTGGACGAGGAAAACTGCCTTGCTATATAAAAGCTGCCTTGTCACGGTCCCATTTACTACTTAGTGTACATGTATTGACTCATTAGGTACCAACTTGGAAAAGCCCCTATTGGGTGGTTCTTACATTGAATGGCATATATCATGCACAAGGCAGCTGAAGCATGATGGTTCAAGCAAAGGCCACTTAGCCCTTGCCCCCTTAAACCATCCCAAACTGGCTCGTGGTTAAATGTCTGCTTCAACGCTTTTGACCAATTTCAACAGTAATGAAAAAAACAATCTGAATGAGAATTGTACATAAGACTTATCAAGATAACACGCCCCAAGTCAACAGCTTTCCTTGGCATGGGTTATGTACTTTGCAACCCATGATGAGGATAGCTGTTGACTCAGTCTTCATTCAAAGGGGAAAGGGTTAAGGTCACAGAATTCAAAGCTTTAGTTCCATTTTATTCTAGCCAAGCATGCTTATACACTAGAATGGCCTGAATACCCCTTTGGCCAGTGTCATCTGCTGTCATGTAAACCCAGAAAGTATGTTCCATGAAGTGTTTGTTTGCTGAGGAGGTCAAGGTCGCCAGGGAGCGAAGTCATTCAAAATACTCAGAAGATCCTTCAGCTATGAAACTCGGATGGCTGTAATTGTATTTGTTCTCAAGACACAGTGTTTACAAGGATTTTTGTATACTGATCTCTGTGACCTTGAAAAAATCCAAGGTCCGCATAAGATGCTTTAGCTGTGAAAGTTTAATGATTGTAGCTTCAAATGTTTGAAGATACATGTATACTGTTTACAAACTTTTCTGTGTCGCTATCTCTGAACTTGAAAAAGATGTAAAGGTCAGGGTCAAGGTCACAAAGAAGTGCACTCATCCAAGGTCATAACAAAAATGTTTCAGCTGTGAAGGTCTGATCAACGAACCTTGATTTAGTGAGAGGTTACTGCATCTACAAAGTGAACAGGCCAAAGCCAGTTGGTGGTCAAAAGTCGTCTGCTTCAGTGTTTTTCACTAATTTCAACAGTAGTGAAAAACAATGTGACTGACGATTATAGATAAGACCTGTAAAGATCACATGCCCCAGATCAACAGCTTTCCTCAGCATAGGTTGGGTACTAAGTGCCAATCCAATGTGAAGAGGAGCTGTTGACTCAGTCTTCATTCAGGGGGAAAGGGTTCATGGCCATTAAGTCATATTACAATTAATGGCCATTAACTCATCTCATATCACACTTGATGGCCATTAAAACACATTACAGTTGATAGTCATGGACTCATATTACCTGAGATGGTCGCTAACTTATCCGTACTGACAGATACAAGGGATGAGTTTTTCACCCCTTCAGTTAACCCTTTCCCCCTTGAATTAAGACTGAGTCAACAGCTTTCCTAGTGCCCAACCCATGCCGAGAAAAGCTGTTGACCTGGGTCATGTTGTCTTGACATGTCTCATCTTCAATTCTCAGTCAAATTGCTTTTCATTGCTGTTGACATCAGCTGAAAACGCTGAAGCAGACGACATTTGACCACCAGCCGGTTCTGGCCGGTTTAAGGGGGGAAAGGGTTAAGGGTACATATAATATCAGTTAGGCCTTTTCTGGCTTGAAATAACATTCTCCACAGCTTCCTTTATCTGTCCAAAACAGTGCCAATCATGCTGTTGGTCTGGCAATCCTAGTATATAATCCTTATTCACCATTCTCACTGAATTTGTTTTTACTGACGAGAAATTTGGGCAAAAATATCAAGGCAGGCAACAAATTCCATCCAAGCGCATTGGAGTGGGAAACGCTTAATGATTATGAAGCATGGGACGAGTTAGTGGCCACAGTGAGGCTCAAGTAACCAGCTTTTCACATACACTTTGGTTTATTTGTACCCTGGAAAAAAACATCTGATGGGAATTACATTATCCCAGGCGGTGTTCTTGGTTGCATTTGTTCAATCTACTATGCAAAAACACAGAAATCTAAAGAATGGAGACACATCATTCTGATTATGAATTGATGTCGATCACTTTGACCTGCTGGTATCACTTGAAAATTCCATGCAACATTAAAACATTAAAGTGAAACCATTGTCCTAATACTATTACCTACTCAGTACTGCCCACAATGTGACTGCCACATTGATTGAATGATTACAAAGCTTCCATCTCTGTTTATCGAGAAACATAAACCATCTCTTCAAATTGCAGTAATGAATTATCCATGATTACTAATGTATTTTTTCGTGTTTGTGGACTCCACTTCTCCACATCAATTAAACTGCTCATGGTTACAATTCCTGAAATTCTACAGGAAGTCAATTTGAAAGGTGTAGTCCATTACCTATCTTCCTGAAATAAAAAAACCATATAGCACATTATTTTCTACTTTAGATTCATTTTTTTTCTCCCCCAATATTTAAAAGACTGAAAAAAAAAAATACAATTAACCCTTGAAGTGCAGCACAGGAATTTTGATGCTAAAAATAGCACCTGCTTGATTTTTTAAACCTAAAAATAGTATGCTCACAGCTCAAATTGCTTCTTGCTTGAAATTTATGGCTCAAAATGTTGACTGCTTAGAAATTCTGACCAGAAAATATCTATAATTTGCAATGTGCAACAGCTGCTCAGAAATCTGATGGAAAACAGACCGAACGCGTTTCCACTCTAAAATTGACTGATATCACCCATATACATGTATCAAATCTTGTCTGTTTTAATTTTTTTTTTTTTGGGGGGGGGGGGAGGGTCTGTCCTTGAAAAAAAAGACATTTTGAAGGAAGTGCAGAATGGACATATCTCAACAGCAATCTCAAGGTCAAGATCTCTCTGACCTTGGTGTGGATAGTGCATAACATGAAGACAAGCTGTTGACTGCCTCGTCCTATTGAGAAAAGGGTTAATTTTTAATGGAAACTATGGGGACCCTAATACACACTATATACATGTTTATTATTATTATTATTATTATTATTATTATTATTATTATTATTATTATTATTATTATTAAACAAATTTTTTGGCAATTTGGGATGGGAGCGGAGATATCCAGGGAAAAATTGGTGACTGGGACCTGTTGTCAACTTTGACAGACATTAATGCCTTCGGGCTCTGTCCCTACTTGATTTAAGGCTATGTCTCCAGCAAATTTTAATATGCATTTGTCACTGTTCTTCTTACATGATGAAATTTTCACCTCAAAAACCCAGGAGCAAAGGTGTTAAAACCAGCCATGAACTGGCACATGCAACAGTAACAATCAACTAGAATGGAGTGAGGTAAGAGCACACTTTTTTGAAGTAATAAACTCAGACAGCCCTCCAGATATGCACTACTGTGCAACTGGACTTCTGCCAACTCCCAGGCTCGTGTAAAACATCCCTGGTGTATCTACGTAGATAATCGCTGTTTGTACCCGCAGAAGCCCTCTATAGCTTGTGGTGCCAGGCTGTTGGTTCCGCGACATCAAACGTACAGAATCAAGCGCCATCTCCCCTCACCGACGCCACTTCAATGAAGCTACATTCCTGGAGGGTTTTATATAAGTTTTATTTACCCTGCTCTTATTGATGTCAAGGAGCTCTATCGCCTAACCTTTTTCTACATTACCACTTACTGTATATATACCTGCCACGCAGGACCCACATGTGGACGGTTCAGCTTTAACACTGTCCACACGTCACCACGTATGGACGGTTCAGCTTTAACACTGTCCAACATGCAGCTCCAAAATTCATACAATTATTAAGCTGCATCCAGACATTCTGATTTGCAAATGCACAAGTTTAACTTTACTAGCCACTTTGGCCAGTAAAACTCAAATCATACAGGTTTGGTGAGTAATTTCTTTTTCTTCTGCCATTTTGGTTTCCTGCGAGAACTATTTAATTTAGAGTCCAATCTAATGGTCATCATCATTAAAAAACAAAGCAAAAACAAACAAATCTTTTTGTGCAAAAATATCATTGAAAATTTAATGCAGGCAGCAGTGGTGCCATCTGGAGGGAAATAGTGACTATATCATGTCCACATTCTGCAAGAGCTGGTTCGTTTTTATGACCACCTTCCTTGTAAGGCTAGAGTTTTATTGGTCCTTACATGAATCAATTTTACTGGTTCCACATTCATAGGGATTCCTGAATGCCATGCTTTTCATCAAGAGTGAACACGCCAGGTGTAACCAAAAGTTAGCCATCTCTGATGCACTCTGCATTACGGTACCCCAAAGAAAACTGTTGACTCAGTCTTAAATTAAGCATTTTAATTCTTTCCATACTATGGTGACAGGCCTTGGTCAGTGGTTCTGGCACTGCCTGGCAAGTCATGCTGCAGCCAGCATGACTTGCCAGGCAGTGGCAGAACCACTGACTTAAGACTATTGGCATGTTGGTACTTGAACGAAAGCTCTTTTCAAGAAGAATATGAATATGCAATTGTCGTCTTAATCTGGGTAAACATACGGAAAAATCAGCGACTGGTATGGAATGAAGTAAGGGCCAACATAAGATCAAAGGAAAGGTACACCACCTCCCAACCTCTCTTCCTGACCTCACCTGTTTTTCCTTTTTCTTTTTTTCATTTGATTGATGGCCTTCAATATAAACAAAAGCAAACGTTTATTTTTAATTTTTAATGGGCAACAAAATCGTATATGCTGGGCTTATTTTGTGCTATAGGGTGCTATCAGTCTCCTCAGGATGACAGGTGGCGCCACTCGCACACGATTATGGATCTTAAAAAAATTTCTCATTTCATAAAGCCTTTTGAGTTCTGCATGCATCTGTACACCGGTCAACAATACTGTGACAGTTTCATGCAGGCCTATATGCTTTCCTGTAAATTCAGAAAAACTATGAGATATTTGAAGGAAAACCCTTGGTGTATCGATGCAAAATAACAATTTAGGTTTTGGGTAGATTTACGTTACCTTGGTCCCACAAATCAATCAAAAACCATGACTATTTTATTCCCAACAAACGGCAACGGCATGAACATTTCCAAATTGATTGAAATAATTAATCACACATTACACAAACTGCTCATAAACTCTGCAAATACACTTTCACGACATGCCCTTGAATAATTCATTTCTACGAGGTGCACAGGTTCATGGGAAAAGCCAGCCGGCTGTTGATATCACAATGGGCACTTGAGTAATCCGCTATAATTGTATTTAAACACATCGCTTGTTGACATCCTCGGCCGACAACAAAATTAGGGAGAGCAATATGGTCGAGTATTAAGTGACGTGACATGCACAGGCAGCCGAGCATGTCTTGACCTTCTCACGTCTGATTGAGATTGAGTCAACAGCTTTTCTCTAGAATGAGTTATGCCCCACTAAAACTGAGAGAAGCCGCTGACTTCAGGCCTGAAGTTCTGATAGGTCTCAACGGCAATTCTCAATCACACTGCATTTCAATGATGGTGAATTTATGCAAGAACACCAAAGCAGGCATTCAGGTGCCAGAGGTTTGTTTTTTTTTTTGTTTTGTTGTATGTCCAACACATTAATTTATTTATATTCATTTTTAAGAGTAAAAAAAAAAAAACATTAACTTTATAAATTTTACACATTTTATTTCTGTGTGTGTGTGTGTGTGTGTAAAAAGATACAGTAGTACCTCTCTTGAAAGACCACTTTAACGAGAGGCCACATTTTCTTTTAGATACAGTGCTTCACACATTTCATGTTATTTATATCTCCTATGAGAGACCACAGTTTGGCCATATAAAGGTCTTTCATCACAGGTTTCACTGTGTATATTTAACTCATTTTGTTCTTTGTGGGGAGTTTTCATCTCTGCAAATGACACGTCATTATATATATATCAGGTAATTATTTCAAGCAGGGTATGCTATCATATGTGTCCAAATAAAACAGCAAGTACAGACGTGACACCTGTACATGTTGTGTCATGTCATTAAAACTCCACCATATTTCCTGTTCACGCTCACCAAAGTTATGGTATCTCCACCATTCTGATACACCTATCGTACTGTAGCTTTGACTTCACTTTTGAGTTCACTTTTTTTTCTGTTTTTCATATCTCAACCATTAAGCTACATATTTACTACATGTATTTTGCACAGGTGTGAAGTGTACTTTCATATGAAAATAAAGTTCAGGAGACATGTTTGCAAAACACAAATAGTTGATATCTTAAAGTGCAAGCAACACTTTTGCAAACAGGTCTCATTTAAATTTAAAAATAGGCAGAGTCGTGAAATATTGGTAAAAAAATAGAAGCTTCAAAACTTGCGAAATAATACTTTATACTATTACTTCCGAGTGGTATTTTCTTTTTGTCTTTAAATGTGAGAAATCGTGTTTAGTAACAACTCCAAATGTTTGTAACCCATCTTGACAACTGCTTTTTTCTTTTGTGCTACAAAAGTCATGCAGATAAACAAGATACTCGCAAACACACAAAAACACACCCCTATGTTATAACCTTATGCCTTGATTCCCGTTGAGCTAATGGAGAGTGGCAATGTTTCATTTCTGAGCTTCGCTGGTTCAAAACTTAACAAGTCTGCAAAAGCAAAAAAATCTTCCTCAGTTTTTTGCATTCAAACCTGGTGCAGCCATTTTGTTGGCTGTCTGCCTGGCATATGACATTATTATGGTATTGTTACATTTAATCTTTTAATCCTTGTCATAACATTGGCCAGTGAGTGTCCCCCCCCCATCCCACCCACCCACATACAGCAAGTACAGTAGAAACTCATTATAATGACACAATCTGTTCCTTACGAAATGTGTCAAACTGAATATGTCAGATAAATGAGTCAATTAACAAAGAAAATTAACCTCTGCCCATGAGAATTTGTGTCATATTGAATATGTCGGATATCTGAGTGTCCTTATAATGAGGTTTCACTGTACAGGCTTTGATGTGTGAAACAAATTACGTTTCTTGACATTTACAGCCGATAGTTGGCTGAATAATGAATGTTACACAAACATCATGGTTGATGGCTATGTGGCCAAACACAAACTAATATTGACTCCACCGACTCTCTCACTGAAACCCTTGACACCATTTGGGCTAAACCGTCTTGTTAAACTAAACATCTGCAAGCAAAACTCCTCAACGATGAAAGATCACCCCTGCATCTTACCCCAGGTGGTTAAAAGTCATTTTTGAAAATCTGCATTGTTTGAAAGCAATTTCAAGTGTGCCTCCCCTCCCTTCACCGTTTAGCCCTTAAAACCAGCCAAAATAGGTGTTGGAAAATACTTGCTCCTCAAGAATATTGGCTCCCCATGGAACGAGTATTCATGCCCCTTAGGAACAAACATTTAGGACTATTTGTTCCCCTTATGCATATTTCTTCCCCTGCTATACACTTTGTATATTATCAGTTAAGTATATTATAAGCATATGGTATTCACACTTGAGAATATTTAACACACATTCACCATGATCAGCCTATGCACAGCTGAACTATACACAATATATATATATATATATATATATATATATATATATATATATATATATATATATATATATATATATATATATATATATTATATATATATATATATATATATATATATATATATATATATATATATATATATATACACACACACACACTTTTTGGAAGATGAGATCGAACTTAAACTTAGCAAAAACTACACTGAAAATATTAGATGAGATCTTGTCAAGATCATACGCCCCAGGTCAACAGCTTTCCTTGGCACTAAGTGATAAGAAATGAACTGTTTGTTTCCGGGTTGCCAGGCCATTTTAACAGGTGACAGGCATGACCCCTGTGTCTAGAACACGTACATGATTCATAGTCCCCAGCAGGGTGTGGATCGAGTGGTATACCAGCAGTTGGTAGTACCGCAGTATTTTTATTTTTTTTTGGCATTCCTCTCAAAATCTTGTTGACAGGCACAAATTTAGGGCCTGTATTTTTCCGTTTTTAACGCAAATGGAACAGAATAATGAATTTTTGTCACCTCTGAAACGGAATTTGCTGTTTTGTCTCAATGCATGTGTTTTACATACAAAGAGAACTATACTGAAACGGAATTTGGAAATTTCTGGCTGGTGAAACGGAATGTCTAGTTTTTTTGAAACGGCAAAATACAGGCCCTACAAATTCGGCACAACCGTACAATGCCTGCCTACCAATTTGCCAGAGTTGTCAGTTCCCCCATGGATTAACATGTCCCACCATGGGTTTTGAACATGCGATCATGGCATTAAAAGCGCACGGTTTGACCAACAGAGCTATCCCCACTAATGATAATAGCATAAGAAATAAAAGAGAATTTGTTGCTCTTGAGCAGTAAACTGCTTCCTGTTATATACATAATTAAAAACTGATTGTCAAATAAGGGAGAAAAAGCTGAGAAAATTGAAGAAATAAAGAGATTTTGTGGAATTTGGTGTTTCAGTTACGAAGAGACCTGGGCCGGCTGTGAGAATAGTACTTCTGATTGATCATCTGAAATGTCATTCATTCTCATGTTTATAGCTTGTCGGGGGATACCCCCCCCCCCCCCCACACACACACACAGACCCCAAAAAAGCATTTTTAGTTTTGTTTTTTTTACGGAGATTCATGTGTGCCATAGTATTCAAAAAAACAAACAACCTTCAGATGGCGGTGCAACCAGAACTAAAAATAGTAGTTTTCTCTGCAGTACGACAGATGGCATTCCCAAAAGAAATGAAAATGGTGGTTCTGACGACCGCATGACCGTAACCCTGTGTGAAAGATTCCAATATTTCCTCAATCAGGTTATTGTTTAATTTGAAGATCCAGCGGACTTTAAATCAGAATGAATTTCTAAAGAATTTGAGCAGACATTTGCCTCCTAAGCAGACTTTCTTGGGGCGATACACTATGTTGGCCCCCAGCGAAAGTCTGCCCGGCCGTGTCGCAATACCATTTCAAGAGGCAATTAGCAGATCTGGCGATAACGTTGTCAGGCGCCGCTGGGCCAATGAATTGTACTTCGCTTATCGTGAAAGTTGCCTACTTCATTATTAATGAGCTGTGCGTCGTCCAATCAGATGCGAGCAACACGTCACTTCCCACACAGCGGTCAAAATAACTCCACGAGGTCGAGGACCCAAGGGAGTAATCCAATTGACACCTTCTCAAACGTAGTTTACCTGCTTGTGTATCTGTGACTTACTGGAGTAAAAGATGTCAGAATGGAACAGGGTGCTGTGTATTGCGATCGGGAAATGTTCCCGTCGTCACCTTCACCCAGAATACAAGACGACAAATTCTTGCTGATGAGATTTCATAAGACTTATGAGCGGGCAAACTAAGATTACTACAGGTTTGGCTGGAATAGGCGTTTTCCGTTTCACCAGGTCAGGTATTAGTTGGAATATTCGGCTTTTTCCACTGCCTGTTGGTAAAATTACAAAAGTGTCTTTCTTCTCAACAATAACATTAAATAATGCTTGCTCCGGGTGTTTGGTCGCCTGATAATTTACTCCCATCTCTTGCCAACAATCCTCAAGAACTTCCCGAAATTTTTTCTCATCCATTTTTTGCTTTTTTCCCGTGACACTGACGCTGTTCGTAGGCAGCTAATTTAGTAATTACAACTGGGATGAGTGCGTAACACAGTTGCTGTACATGGCAGAACAGTTGCTGGATCAGGGGTCACATTAAGCTTGCGTCCTGCGTCATAGACGCTAAAAATAAAGAAATGACGCCTGGAAATTAATAAAACATTGTCATTTTGCGTCTCTATGGACGTGCGCACAAAAACGCGATGCATTTTTGAAAGATACAACTGCAAAAATTACCCCAAGCGGTCACGGTGTTTTGTATCGAGCATTATCAATCTCGTGATTATTTATTATACTGATGGAATCCTCTGATGCTCGTCTTTCTATGTAACAAGCTCTCTTATTTGCTAAGAAAAAATGTTCGTGGGGTATCCCTCCAAAAATTTGTCAGAATGGGAATGGATGGACGTCACTTCACCTCATTATAAATGCTGCGAGCACTTCCAGGCTCCTCATTGTGTGGATTTGATCACGTGCCGCTCACTGTCCAATCAAATTCGTTGTTCCCCATGTGCTTGTCTCATGTCCGCAATGTTGGGAAGGTACAAGTCGTATCACGCAAAGATTATTAGACTAAGATGTTAAATTTTCAAATCACATTTTCACCAAGAAGAGTTCCATCGAAAAAATCTAGACCCTGATAAAGGCACGAGTGAAAATTCATTACGGACGGCAAGGAAAATACGCAGATTAGTCATCGCAAGGTTACACGTGGACGAAGCGAAATTTTGCATTAGACGGCCCAACAGCGTAACACGATGTTGTTCATCACTGTCTCCGTTGGTTCACGTGGTTATTGGTGTTTTTGAAACAAAATTTGGTTGTTTTGATTTCATTGAAATGTTTGAATGGAACAAATCTGTAGGAATTTAAAAAAATTATGATCGAAGGCCGGAAAAATGTGTAGTGGAAAACCATGCCTGGGTGCATGCCCGTGACAGGCTGTCTACACTCGCTTGTGAAGTTGTGTGTTGCACGGCTTGTGGGCCTGCCGTGTTGCTTGGTGAACTAATTGACCGCAATTAAGATCAGACTCTTAACACCGCCTACGGTATCAAATTTTTCAGGTATATTGAAATAGAAAGTGCACAGAAATATAAATCATATAATTTCTGACAATTTCGTCACGTGGAATCAATTGCAAAAATAACAGAGCCCAGGAATGTTCAATCAAGCATGCCGCTTGTTGTGCAAGCGAGTTAAAAAAACTGTCCGGTGGCACACGGTGTACAACACCAGATACTGGCACAGTGGCAGCGTGCTAGGGCTCAAGCCCCATTCACAACCAATTTTTTGGTAGACCAGGGATGTGCTATACAGACTTTGTCGTAATAGCAGGTTCCTGGGTAGATTGAATCCATCCTTGGTACCGTCAACAACTTTTAGACCCTTTTACATCAAGTTTGCATATTGGTAACTTTTTATTCAATCTTGAATTTTATAATAATGAATTACCTACGTGAGCATACAGACGTACCCTATGTTATGTTCGTTTCTAGGCTTAAGTTACATGCATGTTTTATATATTTATCATTGTGATATATGTTAATTATACCAAATAAAATCAATTAATCAAATTACATCAAATGAAGTCCAGTTTGCACAATTTCAGACTGGACGCATAGATTCAGTTCATGGACCCACTATTTTTCCTGAAAATGGAGAAAGATGGGTCCAACGGACCCACACTGAAAAATCCTTAATGTGACCCCTGCTGGATATCGCACAGCAGAGATGTTCATCCCGTTACCCCCATTATGTTGTTCGCACCTTCCCAGCAGGTGAACCCAAACAGTCAATTGAGCGGCGTGTGGTCAATACCCTCTGGGCCGTGTAATAGCCTAGAAACAAAATGGCGCTCACAGAGTCACTATCCCACAATCCACTGCGCGCATCCTCACACCTGGCCACTCGCTGGCTGCGATGCCAGGACGGCGCTGCCTGCTTCCAGACAGTGACGCTGCCAAAGAAAGGCAGACGTTCGCTGGGGGGTAGTAGACCGCCAAGAACGGATGTTTAGCAGGCAAAGCAGACATTGGATCCTTGGGGAAACTAACCCCCCACAGCAAATTGGTAGGCAGGCATTATACAGTTGTGCCACAAAATTTTTTTTACCCCAATTAGCTGGCTATATGGCCCACCCTGTTTGCAAGATTTATCACAAACTATAACCCAGCCTTAATTGACACCTTCGAAACAAATCATTTAAAAACGAATTGGGGAACAAAACAGGCTGCCCAAAATGAACCTATGTTGGAAAATATAAAAAGTGGTCTTGGGACTCAGAAAAGCCCGGAATCTATTAGATAACCCCCCACCCACACACACACACACACACACACACACACACACACACACACACACACACACACACACACACACACACACACACACACACCAGCAGT
Organism: Hermodice carunculata; assembly: GCA_964020975.1. Classification (NCBI taxonomy): domain Eukaryota; kingdom Metazoa; phylum Annelida; class Polychaeta; order Eunicida; family Amphinomidae; genus Hermodice; species Hermodice carunculata. The sequence goes on along the minus strand of OZ026626.1, from coordinate 77,843,636 downwards.
GTCTGGCGTGATGGACAGAAATCCACCCAACACACCAAGTTGCAGATACTGCCCCAAGATGGACACAGGAGGCACAGTAATCTACACACAGACACGGCCTTCACACACAACCCCCAGGGGAGGTTCCAATGAATGGTACAATCTAGTACATGTATACCTCCTTCCATACCAGGTGCATAAGAAAGAGTGCGTGGGGCAAACAGGATTGTCCCTTATGGATAGAATGTGAGATCATTTTCATTACATTAATAGAAAAGACTCCACATGGCCACTTGAGAAACACTTTGCTCTCCCTGACTATGACTCTCTAGAATGCACTACATGTATCCAATTTTTAGTACACATACGCACACCACCAACTCGGAGTAAGACTCCATGGCTCTGAATTTCAGACTTGCAACAAAAACACATTGGATCCACCTATTGTGTAACTACAGAACCTTTTGGTCTCAATGTTCTGGGCAGATGAACTCCTTGTTAGGTCATAAACTTGACTCTTTCCGTGCCAAACGCGCAATGCGCCCAATGCTCGATGAGAAAAGCTACTGACCTGGGGTATTCTCTCTGGAACTATAGGCATGTTGGTACTTGAATGAAAGGTCTTTTTATGAGGAATGTGGATGTAGGATTCCTATGATAATTCAGACTAGTTTGACTTAAGCAGATTGACTTTGGTCATGCTTGGCACTGAAAGAGTTAAGTTTGCTGCAAATTTGAACCCTCTCTCTTCAAAATCGAATGAGCTGAATCGATATTCATGGTGAATTATGATTTTTTGTGTAATCGTTATGTAAACATTAATGATCGAATTACCACTTCTTATAAACAGAATTTCCAGTTTTTCAGATGTCAGAAAATTTATACTTTATCACACATGCTTAAAATCTGAATGTAGGATTATTTGTAACAATTTGTGAAAGTCATTGCTAACCTAACATTTAAAGACCCCTCAGTTAAACCTATTCCCCTTTAATAAACACTGAGTCAACAGCTTTCTTTGACACAGGCCGGGGTTAATCTAGGATTTGGGGAAAGAAGCCTTTTTGGATAAAAATTGGGAAGAAATTATGTATGTTTTCGTGAATCTTGCTTGATTTTACATAATTTCAGAGGATTGGCCTTTTCTTCAAATTGGGAAAAACAAAAAGACCCCTGAAACTATGACAGATTAATCCCTGACAGGCTGGGTGCTGTTCCCTGTCCAGACCAAGGAGCGCTCTTGACCTGCTGCAAGTTATCTTGATAGGTCTCATCTACAATCCTCAAATTTACTTTTCATTAATGTCGAAACGAGTCAAAAACACTTAAGCAGACAGCATTCGACCATTAGCTGATTTAGAACAATCCTAGCTGGTTTTGTCCCATTTAAAGGGCAAAGAGTTAAGCTCATCAAGACTGCATGCCCCCAGTCTCAAATTTTTATCAGTGCAGGTCAAGCCCTCAGTAAGGCAAGTTGTCCAGTGTGTCTACCTTGGCAGCAACAGGTTAACACTGCATAGCCTTGGCATGCTAGTTCAAGTAGCATGCTATTAACGGCTACACCTACACCATTATGTAACCCTTCACGTCCCAATCACAACCAACACAAACCACCTCACACTATAATGGACGTATTGTGTGTCAACACATCAATTAGCTGTTCAAGTCACAGCATATATATGTCTTGCTTGCCGAGGGGTTTGTTGGGGCCGAGTTTCAGCCCCTCGTTATGGTCCCAGCTTCACTGGTATGACCAGAAGTTAATGGAATGTTCATGATTGATACAACAAATTTGTTCATACTAAAAAAAAAAAAAAAAAATATCAGTAAAACTGACTCCACAGCAAATTGTTCATGACAATTGTTTCCAGTACACACAATGGTAATTGACCCAAAAATGTTTGTGGAGTAGCGCTTACTTACGTATGTATTCCATTTAAATATCTTTTCTTGACGTCAACAGATTACAACACAGACCCATCAGTCACACGAAAGTCTCAAGTTCAGGTAATTTGAACTGTCATCAAACTTGACACTTGCATGGGGCACTTTTTCCTCAGACAAGACAGGAGCGTGACTGGCACTTGTCATTCCATACTGTACTAGGACAAAAGAATGGGATAAGCCTACTCATACTTGGCTCATCAGAGGGCACTACAGGTCGAGGCATCACATGAAAATCCCACCATACCTGACAAGTCAGGATATATGATCAGGTGATCCTCCTGACCAGTGGTGCCCTCTAGTGATACATATGTTCTTGGATTACCCCACTGTCAGGCTTAAATCTCCAGTACTTTGCTCTGTGGCGCACTGACCTGTTTGGTCTGCTGTGAACTGCAAATGATGTTCGAGACATAAGCCTACCTGAGAAATTTGTGACAGTTGATGAGTTTCCCTTTCAAAGAATCGGAGATTTAATGCTGACAAAATTCTAGGATTGCTTGTGGACAGACGCTGTTCAAAGCAAAATGTATAGGGCTGGACTTTTTGTAGCATGTGGACATTGAAATGACAAGACAAGTTGACAGGCATCGCAGCACCTGTCATCCAGTTAACATAACCAAATTTGGAAAATTTGGACTTGCCTGGGCCAAGGTCAAGGACACAATGTTCTCTATAAAACATTAAGCCCCTGACAGTGGATGTATTCACAAAGAATTTGATCTGATCCTGATCCTTGCTTTGATCCTAAAATTAAATTGGTGCACTTTTGACCCTAAACTACTTAATCCTTGGCCTAATATAGGAATCAAAATTTCCAGGAATAAACACTTTGTGTCTGGGCAGTTTTTAAAATTTTCATTTTATTAAATTAATCTTATTTGACTCCAGTACTTGATCTTTTAAACTGCATCAAAATTTGGATCAAATTGAGATGAAACCATAATCCTGAAATGTTAATCATATGCTTTGTACTATGGCCATAAAAAAGATTGGTTCACTTTAAAATTGTTCATGTGACCAAGGATTAAAGAATGAAGGATCATATGATTTTAAATTTGATCCCAAATTTCTCATCAGATTAAAACTCTCTGTGAATATGGTCACTGCAGAATATTAGTGGATGTCAACTCTTCCCTGATTGTTTAGAGCTGATATATTAAATGTCGACGGAATAAAATAAGGAATACAATCTTCAGCAGCGTTTCTTAAAGGGACGGCATAACGAGGAACATATCAGTATCTGGTGTCATGTAAGTTACATGTTATCTGTATATCTTATCAATCACAAGATACCAGTTCTCATCCAAGGCAAGAATTTATGTTTGAATTCGTTAAATTTTACAATCTTTGCTGGCAAATGCTTCTCCTGGGCAAGGTGAATAACAACTAACTAAGTTCCTATATTTACAACTGTGGTCAGAGAAAGGACTTTATGTTAGTAATTCAAGGGAAAATTTCTGTGTAGGCTCAGCGTCCGTTGTCTAAATCTGTATAAATTTGGTAAGACCTTTATGGTTTGTTTTCCAGCTTACATATATAAAATACGGAAGATGATCTGACAGGTTTGTGAAAATGATACCAGATTGGCATGATATAGCAGAAATCACAAAAATGTTATCGACAGTTGTGGCATGTTCCTTGGCAAAATGAGTTGGTAAGGTAATTTTCGTTGGAAGGTCGTTGAGCATTAGGTCAAGAAAATCTGAATATTCTCTCTCACGTTAGTCTTCAACATCTTCTTTTCATAATTCTCCGCCAGCTTTTTGGAATGTTCGGCAAAAAAATGTCCACAAGGACAGGCATGAAGTCAGTCATAAACCTCTCTCCCCCTGCCCGCCTCCAACAAAAAGTGACCTGTTTCAAGCCCTTTCAGTCATATCTAGACATTAATATTATAGTGGGGGAGTCTTTAAACTTATTTACATGGTACATACATGCATAATTTATTTTTTATTACTATTTTTTTTCCATCTTCAATGCAGGTTTGCTGAAGTTTGTCGTTACTGTCTTAAACTTCATCATGCAAATAAACCTAAGGTATTTATATCTCAAAGCTTACATATGCTAAGGAACTAACAAACTCGTTATTGGTTAGCAGAGATGATCCCTTTCAGAGATTTCATCACACCACAGGTGCACCAATTGCTTTTATGAGACACAAGAGACATTTAGCCATCCATCTCGAGTCGAGTTCCCTTGCAGATGTTGCAACTGAGCATGCTTGCCAATCCACAGATAAGGTTCCTGCCATTAGTCTATTTGTATGCAGGAGAAAAGATGGCACAGATTTTGTCATTTTAATCCAGGCATCTAGATGAAAGAAAAAAATGTCCCACAGAGTTTCTGCTATTGGCTCCTAGGGATGAGATCTCTGTGTTCGACAGACTCTACGAGGTAATTAACAAGCGAGCTGACAATGCTCTATCCACAAGGTCAGTGTTAGAAACCAACTTCATTTACACAACAGATGAAAGATAAAATTTGTGGTTTTTTTAATTGGGATGTCGTGCCATAGATTGAGATGCTGGTGCTAAGTAGCATAGCACAAGAATCCGACAGCTCCCGGTGATCAGGGCTATTGAGTTTCTAATGGCAATGGGAATAATCAATTTGTGGTCAGCTGAATAAACGAAGGCAACTTTACTAATTGGCTGGCACTGTAAAGAGACAACTGAAGACGAGCCTACGGTACTCACTTGTTGAGATCTGATTCCCCGCTTCTCATCGTGACATTTTTGATTCTTACACTTTTCCCGTGGTGGTTACACACTGTTCCATGGTGGTTACAGCATGCTTAAAGATTGCACAAGTCGCATCCTAAGTACTTCAAAAGCCAAGATCTCTGTTCCATTCCATTCTGTTGTGTTTACTCTTCTTGCTACTATGTGATAAGGATGGTTCATTATTTCAGTTGGGGTATGTTATTGTTATACATCTGGTGAACACTTCAAATTCATGGTTGTCAGATTATAGTCATTATGCCCCCTGCTTAAATCTTAGTTCCTAAGGAAGCCGTCTTTAACCCTACCAGTATCTTTATAGTCATTATGTGCCCTGCTTAAATCTTAGTTCCTAAGGAAGCCGTCTTTAACCCTACCAGTATCTTTATAGTCATTATGTGCCCTGCTTAAATCTTAGTTCCTAAGGAAGCTGTCTTTAACCCTACCAGTATCTTTATAGTCATTATGTGACCTGCTTAAATCTCAGTTCCTAAGGAAGCCGTCTTTAACCCTACCAGTATCTTTATAGTCATTATGTGCCCTGCTTAAATCTCAGTTCCTAAGGAAGCCGTCTTTAACCCTACCAGTATCTTTATAGTCATTATGTGCCCTGCTTAAATCTCAGTTCCTAAGGAAGCCGTCTTTAACCTTACCGGTATCCTTGTTAGCTTAGGGGTTACTGATACAGCCTAGTCTTTGACCCTTACAGGGTCAGGTTATTTTTGGTGCCAGTGAAAATTAAAGTAACAATTTTTATTGAACACAGCGCTCTGGGAACAGTTTTCTTTGTAGCATACCAAACGTATATATCATTGTGATACCTGGAATGCCAAGTTTCATTATATGCAATAAATTGCTAATAGTCACGTGACTGGTTGCCATGGCAACCACTTTAATCATTGATAAATGGCAAAAAATCATTTAAAATCTGCTAAATAAGAGAACAAAGTATCTCCTCATTTTATGTGAAGCACCCTTTTCTTCACATATGCATGGTATTTGGATAACTAGCGAAATAAATTTTCAGTAAACTTTGAAAATAAAACATAGATCACGACCTGTTTCCATAGCAACTGTTAAAATATTGTTTGTACTAGGTTAAAAACCGGAAAAACAGCATTTTTACATAAGTCTGCAGAACCAGTAACAGGCAGTTACTTTGCATAAAAAAATTTGTCACCATAACTGTTCATAGCTAGATTATGTTCCAGGTTAAATATTATGTAAGAAAATGACTGAAATAAAACAACACCACAGTATTTTTATGGAAAATTTGTGGTTTCCCCCATTTTAATATGTTGCCATGGAAACAAAGTGTGATTGGATCCACAATCATATGTGCCAGGCCTTATACTGATATGTAGTTTGCAGATGTGGATGACACCATGCATGTACACAGTGTACATGCAAGTATAGAGTCATCAATTCCAGTGCAAAAGGCAAAGTAGGCCCTCCCTATTGGCTGCCTATCAGTCTTTGAGACTGCCAACAATATTTATCATGTATCTGCAATTATGCTCCCCCCAGGTTTGACAGGGAAACATATTAGGGGATACTTGGGAAGAGCAGGCATTGCATGACTCGGTGATTGAGTGAGTGATCGGCTGCAACGAGCTGAATAACTGGCTATGGGACCCACAGCGAAAACACATGGTCCGTTGATACGTTTGAATTCTGTGGGCTCCAGCCTCATTATAAACAAAATACTTAATTCCTTACACCCAACATCGACTTCACTGTCCCCTTCCTCTACATAATCCCTCCCTGCCCACTCCTGACTAAGGTTAATAGCCTCGGCACTTTTATATAATTGACGGACACTTGCAGCTGAACTGGTGCTGGATGCTGCCCTCTTCGTGACGTCACGCACCTCAAGGGGATCACTGGGGAATCCCCTTAATGACATGCAGAGATGCTAGAGGGAGTGATATAGACAAATAGAGCGATGTGCTTCTTGGGGGAAACACAACAGCTGTCTGTGTACAGTTTGGTGATGATTTATGAGTTGTTTACACAAGTAAGGCGAAGCTAGTGTGAGCCCAGCATAAAATCACGTGATTACCGGTCGTTAACGACCGATCTGATCGTTTAAGGGTTAATCTCCTGTCCAAGCTCACGAAACCTCCTACCAACGGTGTCTCAATGTATTTCCCACATTCCTAACTGAGTGGTCACAGTCCCTTCCAACTTATGTTTAGCCTCCCCCCCCCCCCCCCAGCTAGCTCTCCCCTGATCCTCCTTCATAGCTGTCCCAACGTATGACGTTACACGACTACTCAATCTCCACCCTCCTTGCTGGTTCAGATTCTCCACTGCATTAAAAGTGATAGCCGCAGACGTGTCTTCTTTCTGAGGGGCAAAAGGTTGAGTCCGCAAGTGGTTGGAGGGCAAAGAGACTGTTGGCCCTCTCGGAGGGGGCCAATAGTCTCCTTGCCTCTGATAGTCGTCCTGTTGCTACAGGGGCCACCTGCTTTTAAGACCACGGCCCATCAGCTACAACAGAATCTGTTTGAAAATACTTTGTGTTTTCTGAGTAAGACTGATGTTATTTTTAAGACCACCTGCAGGATGAGACCACTGTGTGTCAGCAATAGTAATAGTCTTGAACAGCAGGTTCCACGGTACACTGTAGGGTAACAAAGGCTATGGTAACCATGGTGACCGGCCATCAGTTTTGACGCGTTGTGACTGCAAGATAATTGTGCTTGATTTCTTGTCTCTTTGGTGTTACCAAAGGAATTCCAGACTGGTATGTCAGGGGCATGCACTTAAATCCAGTTGTGGATCTGATCCATCTTTTGTAATGGAGGATGCCACCTTTCAGTGGCACTACAGTTTATTTACCTGCTACAGATGCAGAGGCTTGGGGGATTATAAACGAAACCTGCTTCATTCATTGGTTGAAAATTTCATGTAACACAGCAAGGAGGTCCCGTTCACCATGCAGAATAGTGTAGCAGCATGACGACTATCACTCAGTATCTACAGAAGCATGTCAGACGACAAAAAGGTGCCACACTTTTCTCCATGTAGGGCATTTCAGACACACAATTCTGCAAGGTGGCAGCACCTCCTTCCTATGTTTCAACCAATGAATGAAGCAGGTTTTGTTGATCCCCCCCCCCCGTGTTTCTATCCATAACAGACACCATGCCCCACAACACAGGGTGCTGCTGTTAATGCCGGCTCATCTTCCGACTACACGTTTTCTAATTAAGGCCAACAGGTTCCGTGGGTGATAATGAATCTAGTTAATGAACAAAAGGATACTTTGTCCAACATAACAAAGCCCAGGGACACATGCTCTTTGTCGCGCCTGCTGGCTGTAGTTTCTGTGAAACCACCCCAACGGGATTAGAATGGGCTTAAAAGAACTCTGCTGATTATAGTCAATGACGGAGAAGCACTTTGCAGATGATGTTGTGTGATAACATGATATAATGTTATCGCACACCTTTCATATAAGGTCTAACCGTCACATAAATTCAGACAACTAGCTTTACACTCTGAAGACTATTAAATACCCTTAATTATAGGTGCTAATTAGGCAAGAAGACTAATTGCCCCCCACCCCCACCCCAGAACATGCACAAATACCACACCTATCACATTACAGCCACAGGAATTTTTGATGGCTTTCTGGCAAACAAGTAAAAACTAGAGGACTATGACAGCTCTATGCTCAGCTGACTTTACATGCACATGGCTAAGTGGTCCTGTAAACTACAGAATGATATCAAGGTCACCTGTGTTGAAGACCATCATCACTGTTGCTAACAAGAACGTGTCCCTTTACCCATTTTTTTCCAATTTTGACAATTTGTTAAAAATCAGAAAATGGCAGCACCACCATGAAAGAAACAAATTTGGGAGATCAAGTTCACTTATATTCACAAAAAGTCCGAAGAAAGTCCCACTCTCGGTTTGGGTGAAATAGTCAAGAAAAGGGAAAATGCACATTTTTCTTTAAAAAAAAATGTAAAAAAAAATCAGAGCACCACCTGTTGAACAAATTAAAGTCTAGAGATCCCAAAAGTGTCCCTATGCAATTTAAATAAAACTGGCTTGGCAGTGACAGAAAAGATAATTTTTCAAGATTTTAAAAAAAATCATTGGAATGTAACAATTTGAACAAATTTGGTAGGCACCCACCAAAGGTACATCCCCACCAAGTTTGAAGGGAATGTGGTACACAGTTTTGAAGAAGTTAAAAATGTGACTTTCCATTGCAATCCCCACTGGTTTACAGAGTAATCAATAGAAATACATGCATTCACTGACAGGTAGACAGATTGCAAAAATTTGTTAAACATCAGGGATCCAGATTATCACCACCTACTAGTAAAAAACATTGCTTAACCTTCCCACAAGACATTTCCACCAAGTTTCATAACAATCTGAATGAGGTTTCTGGAGAAGCTGAAAATAAGAAAAACAATTAATTAACTCTTCAAGTGCCAAAATATGGCACTTGAAGAGTTAATTAACTAAGAGATCAAATAGCCACATCCAACAATGCAATGGCTTCCCCATCATGCACAGCTTATCTGTCATTGAATTTTACACTGTTGGCCGCTGTGGTTGACAAAGCAGTATAACTGCCTACACAAAATGATCAAAAGGCAGCCAAACTATGTAAGGTCTGTTTGCCATGAAAGTTTCAGATGGCGAGCTGTCACCATTTGAAACAAGAAACAGCCCTGACAAAACTGTTCCCTTGGAAGGACCACAAAACGGCTAGATGGGAGCCAATCTATGAATCCCTTGCTCCCATTTAGTGGGTACCAGACAAAAAGAGCCCGGAAATTAGGCTTCTAAGCTGGCCAGCAATTGCCTTATGTATTGACATGTTCCTAATAGCATGCCAGGAAACGTAATTATACTTGAATACAGAGATAACCAAAAGTACATTTTACAGGTTTACTGTACAGCAGCAGACTCAAAACCAAGCCAAACAAAACTTATTTGCCAACTGTCCTCTAGGGCCAGGTGCGGCCCCTTTTATAGCCACTTACCAACTCCACCCTGTACTGAGCAAAGGGCAACCCCTTCAGTATCCATCCCATCCAGAGGGGTTAAGTGACTATGTGGCATGTGCCGTGTGTGTACAGGCTTCAGTATTCAAGCCAAGCTGTCAGCATGTGCCCAGTACTGGGCCACAGGCTAACCACCACGTCCTGTACTGGACTGGGGGGTTAAAGCGACTGTGTTGCACATGGTGTGGTGTGTGCTGTGTGCATAGGATCTGGTCAGTGAAGGGTGTTGCACATGGCTACAGATACATGTCTTAATGTCTTTCAGTCCTGCCACCATAACATGGTGATATAATCTTATACAGAGCTATTAATTGCAGGATCCAGCTGCCTGGTTGAGTCCACAAGAGGTTTCATGTTCCATCCATTCAACTTAACATATTAAACTTAAGAAAAACGGAGCAGGGATGCATCAGTATGTATTTCTGTCTTGCGGTGATACACGTTCTGTTTGGAGCATAAACATCAGCCCCTACAGTTTCTACTTAACTTTATCCTCCTCCCCACATGGATTCATCAACCAATATCCTTCCCACTTGCCTATTCTCTTTGCTACATGTAACTCATCAAGAAATATCCTTCCCACTTGTCTTTATTCTCCTCCCTATAAGAAACTCATCAACCAATACCCATTCTTCCCATTTATCTTTATCCTCCTCCCTAAATGGAACTCATCAACCTTCATCCTTTCCACTCATCTTGCAACACGCACACAAAAATTGTCAGCCACACTTCAGCCAACCGTAATATAAATTCTGCTACGACTCTGCTTGGATTTGAAGTTTGTCATCTTGGGCTTATGGCCTTACCCTACTAAGACAATCTACATGTACTGCACTTTCCACTGCACAAAAGACTGGCCTAGAGATATAGACTATAAATATTTCAACAACACACTTCAAAGTGACTAAACATGTAGGAGCAATAAAACTGGGCTGACACTAGCCATTAGCCAATTAGCCATAGGTAATGATTGTGGAATTCAGCTAAAGAAATTTTTGTTACTCTGTGCTTCAAAATCAGTTTTACTGTTCTACCATTGAGCTGCTGTTGATTAGATGCAAAATGTTTGAAGATGTAAGGTGACTTTGTCCAACAAAATTTAAGTTTGGCCAAGAGATTTAAGTGATTTTAGCCAAGTTGGCTGACAAAATAAAATCCCTAGCGCAAACACTGTAATATTTACCAGAAATGAAAGCATTTGCCTGCCTGGCTGACATGTAAGTGGAAGCGTGTAAAGGTGGCACAGCTTTTAGTATAAAACCCTCACGGGAAGCCCCTTATATTTGCTGAGGACAAAACGACAACGACCACTGCACGTACAGCACTGAAGGTTAATCACCAATCAATAAGTGCTGCCCAGCTGAAGGCTTTGTGGTGCAGCTTTCTCAATTCCTGAGGCCATTCGTGGAAACTTTGCAAACTTTGTTTGTGCAAGTAGTGCAAACATGACGGTTTGGAGAATTCCTTTTATGAGCAGGTAAGCCACAAATCCAAAGCAAAAGAAACGACTTCCTCATTGACTGTGCATTGCTTGTTCAACACCGAACATAAATCCATTTGGCAACCACATAAATCATACAGAACATCACGTGTGGTCATGTGCACATCTGTCAGGTTTTCTCTGAATTTGACAGTGACTGTACATAAATTTTATGGATGTATTTTGCCTCCTGCATTTCAAGTATAAGAACAAATCCCCTCTGCAGCATGTCTGCTTGTCCACGATCTCCCAATATGACTTTTCATTTGAAGTATCAACTGTTTGCCTATTGATAAGAGCATATGTCATGTTCATCTGCACTGTTACAATTATGGATTTGCCTTCCTCACAAAAGACCTTTCATTCAAGTACCGATAAGCTTGTCTTTCCAGCAAAAGAAAACAGAAACCAAAAGAACCCCAAGAAAGTTGTGCACAGGTCAACGGATTTCCCCAGAGCACTGTAACTGCATCACGCCCAAATTGTACTGAGGAAAACTGCTGATTCAATCAATAATTCTGCACTCAAAGAGTTTGTGTGCTTTGCCCATGCCAACCACTTGAAAAAAAATCCTATATACTGGAGTTCCAGAAATTTATGCACAACCATATTTTCTCACAAACCTGATTTGTCTAACATTTAAAAATCTTAACCCATTTTAATTTTCCATATGGACGGGGAGCACGAAATTAAAATATGCTGAGAACAAACGGCAACCTTCCTACACTTTATTTGCCAGGGTTGCAATATCCCATCCAGAATGTAGCCAATTTGTAGGTGTTGCCACCAGAGGAAATTAGTCGCCTTCTTAACTTTCTTCGTGCAGGTAAGTGCACCTTGAGTTCTGTCCTGTCTTTCTAAGAAATGTACACGTTTTAGTTTAGCTAACTTGGTGAGTAGTGAGTGTGACATTAAGTCGAGTGTGTAAACTTCTAAAAATACAGCAAGGTCAACCAGTTTTTAAGATCTCATGCACAAAACATTTATCACAGAGCAAAATTGCCTCTGGTGACCTTCAAATTAGGTCAAGGTCACTGTCCTTCAAACTTGATGAAGACCCTTACACGGGTCATTATCTGTAAGTGTTTCATGATCCTAGCAATTCTGGTGCTCCTGACCTTGCGTGCAAGAAATTCATAGAGAATTGACCTACGTGACCATAAAATTGGGTCAAGGTTATTGTCCTTCAAACTTGACGTAAACTTCAAAATGGGTAATCGACTAAAAAGTTTCATGATCCCAGCTTATCTGGTTCTTTTTTAAGCGCAAGAAGGGACACGCGGACACACAGATGCAGGCGATAGCAATACACCCTGGGCCTATATGGGCCGAGAGGTAAAAACGGCAACTCACTCTCCAACCATGTAAGATTTTATTTATTCTATTATTTCATAATCTGATATTTACCTCCAAAAGTATGCCCCAGGCCAGCTTTCAAAGACAATCTGATGTGCTATGCTTTTTCCATGTTCTTAGTAATCCCACAGGCATATAATCACACATATATATGATGTAGGCATATAATCACACATATATATGATGCAGGCATATAATCACACATATATATGATGCAGGCATATAATCACACATATATATGATGTAGGCATATAATCACACATCACTAGCATACATTTGATTTTGTCCAAGTGTTAATGTACTACACCACTGCTGCAGGTATGTCTAATTATAGTTGTAACAATGCTTAGATTATGTGATGTACCAATGTGCAGGTGAGTTACTACTTTAGAATTTCACTTCAGAAAATGATAATTCATCCCCAAACACAGACTAAAAGTGAATTTGTTTTGCATTATCTGGCCCGTCATGCTTCAGCTGTGGCAGAAATTGATGCAGCTTCACCTGCATTACGTTATTAACCCTTACAGTGCTAATCACTGCTATAGTTGTTTTCTCATCACCATTAAATATACAGTAGTTAAAAAATTCAAATTCCTCATGAAAATACCTGCCTTTCATTCAAATACCAGCAAGCCTAGTCTAAAGCAAAAAGTAGTCTTTAGTCAACAGTTTTCCTTGGGACATTTTGCATGCATTGCACACAAAGTGTCCAAAGGAAAGCTGTTTACTCAATCTTAAATCAGCGCTTTAACGGTTCACACTTCTCTACTCGTCACCCCAACATGCCCAGATGTAAAAAGTCACTTTTAATCAAATTTTATGTGAATGGAAAACACATTTGTGATACCAATTGTAGATAAGACCTATCATAACAACAAGCAATAGGTCAATAGGTTTCCTTGGCAAAGGACCTCAGGCACGTCCATCTAACCTGTTCAAAGACAGGTGCTTGATTCTTATTCTGACCTGGAGCGGATTAACTCTTTCAGTGCTATATTTTGGACTCAGTCAACAGCTTTCCTTGGTGTGCCTTAGGCACAATGCATAAGAAAGCTGTTGACCTGGACAATTATATTCTATGTAATTGTAGGCATTCTGGTACTTGAATGAAACATCTTTTTACAAGAAACACGAATCTAGCACCCTTATTATAATTCAGAGCAGCTCATTTTAAGTAGTTCAACTTTTGTCGCAGTTGGCATGGAAAGAGCTCAATTAATTTGTACCTGACGTTTATGCAATTTGTATCATAAGGGCCCTGGATTTGAAAACTTGCTCACATGCAAGCACAGGTTAGTATCTAATTGATCCCATATGAACAATAAATAATACACAGAAATAATGTGAACCTTGATACTCAACAGTGGGTTCATTTACTTTGCCACTTTAGGCTCCCACATTTTGATTTTACTATCAGCAAGAAATCATATGCCTAGCTTTGATAAGATGTTGTCCAAAATATTATGTGATCCACTGTTTCCCTCCACTTTCATTACTGAACTACCATCATGAGATAAGCACTGCTTTCCCACTGCCACTCAGACAGAGCATGTCACTTTTATGTGGCACTGCATATAACTTTCCTTTGGTATCCACCTGTTGCAGTGGCAACACCTGTGGGATAAACAAAACAAGCTTCATTCATTGGTTCAAAATGTCATGTGACACAGCAAGCAGGTGCTGCCTTCAAGCAGAAAAGTGTAACTGACAGGACTTGTTGCATAAAGACACCCGCATGTCAAGGCCACCTAATTTCAATGCTTGTCACTAAATTCAAATTTTGAACTAGAACAGGCTGATTTTCTAACAGAAAATCAAATGTCTCCCCTTGCGCCCTTACTATTGTCACCCTTATTTTTGTAAATAGGCATACCAATTCCAATGATCTACAGATATGGTGAAGGTACACTCTTTATCGACATTTCAAAACGTTGATTTTGGATGAAATGCCCACGTGACTTTCAAAAATAGGTCAAGGTCATACATTTGCAGTTACAAGCAATGTCTTATAAAAGTCTTACATAGAAACATAATCACACAAAATGTAAACCTCTTTAAGACAAATCTTTCTCGAGTGCATCTGCAATGATTTTTAAAAAGTGGCCATGTGACCTTGAAAATAGGTCAAGGTCACCCATCTACAATTCCAACCTAGTTGGTATTGCGGTACATAAACATGCAAAATTCCAACCTCCTAAGTCAAATCCTTGCAGAGTTTTTGCATGCGTGTCAATTTTAGATGACATGCCCACATGACCTTGAAAAATATTTTAAGGTCACCCACCTGCAATCCCAAGCAAGATCATATAAAGGAACATCTTCACATAAAATTTTGACTACCCAAGTCAAATCTTCCTTGAGTTATCACGTCCACATTGATTTTTGATGAAATGCCCACATGCCTTGAAAAATAGGTCAAGGTCATACATCTGCAGTTACAAGCAAGGTCTTACAAAAGTCTTACATAGAAACATAATGACACAAAATGCCAACCTCTTTAAGACAAATCTTTCACCAGTGCATCTGCAATGATTTTTAAAAATTGGTCACGTGACCTTGAAAATAGGTTAAGGTCACCCATCTACAATCCCAACCTAGTTGAAATTATGGTACATAATCATGCAAAATTTCAACCTTTTAAATCAAATCCTTGCAGAGTTATTACGTCTGCGTCAATTTTCATGACATGGCCATGTGACCTTGAAAAAAAGGTCAAGGTCACCCATCTGCCATCCCAACCTAGTTCATATTATGGTACACAATCATGCAAAATTTCAATCTCTTACGTCAAATCCTTGCGGAGTTATTGCGTTGGCGTCAAGTTTACATGACATGCCCAGGTGACCTTGAAAAATAGGTCAAGGTCATACATCTGCAGTAACAAGCAAAGTCTTACAAAAGTCTTACAAAGAAACATAATCACACAAAATATCGACCTCTTTAAGTCATATCTTTCTCGAGTGCATCTGCAATGATTTTTAAAAGTAGCCATGTGACCTTGAAAATACGTCAAGGTCACCCATCTACAATCCCAACCTAGTTCATATTATGGTACATAATCATGCAAAATTTCAACCTCTTAAGTCAAATCCTTGCAGAGTTATTGCCTCTGCATCAATTTTACATGACATTCCCATGTGACCTTGAATAAATCAAGGTCACCCATCTGCAATCCCACGCAAGGTTTTATATAGGAACATCTTTCAAAAAAATTTTGAACTTCCCAAGTCAAATCTTTCTCGAGTTATCGCGTCCGCAACGCATACAAGAATGTGTTGAAGAAGAGGAGGAGGAGGAGGAGGAGGAGGAGGAGGAGGAGGAGGAGGAGGAGGAGGAGGAGGAGGAGGAAGAAGAAGAAGAGAAAGAAGAAGAAAAAAGAAGAGGAAGAGGGAAGAGGAAGAGGAAGAGGAAGAGGAAGAGGAAGAGGAAGAAGAAGAAGAAGAAAGGGATGCAAAAACAATATGTCCCCCTGTTGCACGGGGAGACATAATGAGGATTGTGGATAGGACCTGTCAATATAGTATGCCCCAGGTCAACAGTTTTCCTAGTACAGCTCAACCTACACAAAGCAAAGTTGTTGACTCAGGTCATATTACAACCATGGAAGGGTTAACTTGAATGCAGACTGCCCCCAGATCAGCCTTATGGGTTGGATGCTTATAACCGAACCACTGACAAGGAGGAAAGTTGTTGACTCAACCCACACTGCAACAACAAAAGGGTTAACCTGAACCCAGTTTGTGGATCTGCTACATTTGTCACGGTCATGTGCCAAAAAGACAGACAGGTTAACACTTTGCTGCACTTTTCTCTTGCACAAGGTCAGGCATCAGTGGGTGGCCAACTAACCACAAGATTCTTCCCAGGGGGATTGTACCTCTGTTAACTCATTCCATACCAGTCCCTGATGTTTCCGTGTATTTACCTAGATTTAAGACGACAATTGCATATTTAAATTCTTCATGAAAAGAGTTTTCATTCAAGTACCAATATGCCTATAGTCTTAAGTCAGTTGTTCTGGCACTGCCTGGCATGTCATGCTGCAGCTGCCCTTGCGGCAGCTTGCCAGGCAGTGCCAGAACCACCGACCAAGACCTGTGACCAAAGTATGGAATGAGTTAAGCTATACATCTACTTACTAAATTAACCAGGCTCCACAGGTGGTGAGTATTAATGACTAACAAGTAACGGCCTCATCTGTTAATGATTCAAAGACCCTGCATATCACATAACAACATAATCCTAGTGGAACAATTAACCCGTTTCTTATATTGGATTTAGACTTGGTCGACATCTTTTCAAATACCAGCCCCATTCCCGATGTCACTTCAGAATGTTTTTTCCCAATCACTAAACTGAGCAAGCAATTCCCAGTCCAACTCCCCACATTTACCCAGCGTACAGCTAAAACATAAGGAATGCAGCCCATCACTTGCATAATTAAACCATCTTACAAAGAACTGCCGTTCCCATCATGTGTATTGGAAATTATGTTTTAGAAGTCTTATTTTTGTGATTAATGTTAAACATTTCGGCTAGCCATGTCTCGTCCTGTTTCATCAATTTTTCAATATAACTGTGTATATAAATGGTGACAAAACAAAACCGCTGCACTTCTTTTAACTTGCCTCATCGACAAACTTCCCAAATGGACAGGTCCCAGACTCCAACCATAACTCATTCCATACCAGACCCTGATTTTTCTGTATATTTACCTTGATTTACGACGACAATTGCATATTCAAACTAGAACAGACTGATTTTCCAACAGAATCAAATGTCTCCCAGTGGAACACTTACGTCTCTGAATAAGCTACAGGTGACAACAAATTACAAATGACCAAGTTTGCTTGAAAATTACAATCCTATTTTAGCTCTCACCTAGATACATTACTCTAGCAATTTTCATCAAGTTCTTCAAGACTTATTGCAGAGAAACCAATTTCACATAAATGACCCTGTGACCTTGAAAATTAGGTCAAGGTCACCCAAATACAATCCCAACCTTGGTCTTACCTTGATACATAATCCTACCAAGTTTCATCAAATTCCATACTGTTCTTCATGACTTATCAAACGGAAACCAATTTCACATAAGTGACCCTGTGACCTTGAGAATTTGCTCAAGGTCATCCAAATACAATCTCAACCTAGGTCTTGCCTAGATACATAATCCTACCAAGTTTCATCAAATTCCATCAAGTTCTTCATGACTTATCGAACGGAAACCAATTTCACATAAGTGACCCTGTGACCTTGAAAATTCGCTCAAGGTCATCCAAATACAATCCCAACCTAGGTCTTGCCTAGATACATAACCCTAATAAGTTTCATCAAATTCCATACTGTTCTTCATGACTTATCGAACGGAAACCAATATCACATAAGTGACCCTGTGACCTTGAGAATTTGCTCAAGGTCATCCAAATACAATCCCAATCTAGGTCCTGCTTAGATACATAATCCTACCAAGTTGCATCAAATTCCATACTGTTCTTCAAGACTTATCGAACGGAAACCAATTTCACATAAGTGACCCTGTGACCTTGAGAATTCGCTCAAGGTCATCCAAATACAATCTCAACCTAGGTCTTGCCTAGATACATAATCCTACCAAGTTTTATCAAATTCCATCCTGTTCTTCATGACTTATCGAACGGAAACCAATTTCACATAAGTGACCCTGTGACCTTGAGAATTCACTCAAGGTCTATATAATCCTACCAAGTTTCATCAAATTCCATCCTGTTCTTCAAGACTTATCACACAAAAACCCAAGTGTTGAAGGAGGAGGAGGAGGAGGAGGAGGAGGAGGAGGAGGAGGAGGAGGAGGAGGAGGAGGAGGAGGAGGAGGAGGAGGAGGAGGAGGAGGAGGAGAAGGAGGAGGAGAAGGAGAAGGAGAAGAAGGAGAAGGAGAAGAAGAAGAAGAAGAAGAAGAAGAAGAAGAAGAAGAAGAAGAAGAAGAAGAAGAAGAAGAAGAAGAAGAAGAAGAAGAAGAAGAAGAAGAAGAAGAAGAAGAAGAAGAAGAAGAAGAAGAAGAAGAAGAAGAAAAAAGAAGAAGAAGAAACAGGCACTAAAACAATATGTCCCCCGGCTTCCACTGGGAGACATAATTTTTCATGAAAAGAGCTTTCGTTCAAGTACCAACATGCCTATAGTCTTAAGTCAGTGGTTCTGGCACTGCCTGGCCAGTCATGCTGCAGCTGCCCTTGCAGCATCTGCAGCATGACTTGCCAGGCAGTGCCAAAACCACTGACCAAGGCCTTTGACCATAGAATGGAATGAGTTAAAAACCTGGATAAACCCCTGACTACTTACAGACACTTCTCTACAAAATCTAAATGTGAACAAATTACATTGGTCAGGCAGTAAAACCAATGCCTGCGGACTGTCTATCAACACATACATTATTTTTATGTATAATTACCAATGTAGAATACTTTGTCATATTGTTGTTATCAGTAGAACCTGAGATTAAAAACTGTGATTTTTTTGTATGTCTTTTTTGACATTCATATGTATTTACAGATTACAACTGTATTTAAAATTTCAAATTTAGTCCCAATTGGCAGTGAAAGAGTTAAATTATACCAGTTCTACCTATTTAGTGCCCCTCCCGTTTTTTAACCGACTGAGCTGATGATCAAACCAAAGCCCATGAACCTGATGCTCTACAATCATCTTCTGCATTCTGTATTAACCAAATCTCGGATACTATAATACACTGAGTGACCTCTAAATTTACGTTAAGGTCGCCCATATACCATGCTGACCCTAAGTATGATCAACTATTTCTGCAGCTTTTAAAGTCCAGCTTAATTGTTTGTACCACAAATACTTAGCATTCATCATCTGCATTGCGGTGTACATATCATAGTCCCAGGTATGATAGAATAATGAATGGCCTTTAAACAAAGTCAAGTCATGCATATTACAGAAAAAAATCATCGACCTCACATACCACATTAATCCCAAACACTTGGCAAGTGCCCCATAGCAAAGAGTCGAGCATCTATGAAAATAATAATAATAAAAAAATTACAGTTGATTCAACAATTTTAAAGTGTAGCCTAACCAGTTTTGCTCAAAGACAGGACTCATCAGTGACTGAAGTGTGACAGATGCTATTAATGTTTACCGAATACAGGATAGCAGAAAAAAGAAGTCATAACATGGGGGAGTATTGTTGACACTCTGCTCTTACGGACCCCATGAGTTTTTTTTGTACCCAATGGGCAGATGACACTCTTCACCGAGTTTGTGATCATGAGAGCTTTACAGTCTATTGACTCCAAAGTTGACAATGGTGAATTTGAAAGTAGTTCCAGCCTATGGTAAAGAGGCCTGGAAGTAGTGCCTGGCTGTGACCAATGACATCGCACATTTATACCTGAACATGACAAAATCCCAGTCACAGGCAAAATATTCCAATATTTCTGAAGGATGATGCACCTGAGGGTCGGTCACCAGTTGTGATAAAGCCAGAGGTTACACAATGCGGCATGTTCTCTTGTGCTTGTGAAAGTTTGCTTTATTCCTTTTGAAATGCCCCCCCCCCCCTTAGCAAGTGTGCACAAGTCTGCAATTTGTTGGCTGACCATGCACACAAAGACTCTGCACTTTGTGGCAGTGTTATCCAGAGAAAATTGGGCAACCAAGTCATACTGAACAACACAATTGAACTTTTTCAGTGCCGACCACATCTAAAGTCGATCTACTAAAGTAAACTAGTCTGATTTATCACATGGATCTCAGATTCATAAAAAGACCTTTCATTCAAGTACCAGCATGCCTCTAATTCCAGAGAAAATATCTCAGATCGACAGCTTTTCTTGGCATGCACTGGTCGCATTGCGCCCAATGTGCCCCAAGAAAAGCTGTTGACTCAGTCCAAAATTTGGCACTTATAGAGTCAACAAAAATTCAGTTACGACCCTTTTATAATTCCTGTTGATATATATCTTAGCCATTTACACATTTCTTGAGTTAATTTCCGAAACATTAGCATTTGGCTAATTGGCTGAGGGTCACAGCTGTCCCTGGAGTTTTTTCTTTTTTTTTTTTGAAGCCAGGGTACGTTTTATGACCATGGAACCGACGGGTCTCAAACCAGCAACCTTCGGCACCAATCACCTATGTAGGACTATAATCTGTTATTGGATATGCCCCTTTCAGTAGCAGTAACCAGTATCACTCAGACACATAGACAAACAGACTCGTTCACATTTATGAGCAAGACTAGGCAAGTAGCCCTTGAATGGCAAATGCAGGTTCATTTACATTTATGTTGTGATCACATACAGTATTCATCATCACCTTGCAACTCACAGTGAACAGACTGCTGTACTTGTCAAGAACGATCCCCGTGGATCTCGAGTATGATTCATTCAACACAGAAGAGACCTGTGGTCCTTAGCATTCATTTACGGACAAAACCTACAAGTTTGTGGTGCCTGCGTGTTTACTCTCTCTCTCTCTCTCTCTCTCTCTCTCTCTCTCTCTCTCTCTCTCTCTCTCTCTCTCTCTCTCTCTCTCTCTCTCTCTCTCTCTCTCTCTCTCCTCTCTCTCTCTCTCTTCTCTCTCTCTCTCTCTCTCTCTCTCTCTCTCTCTCTCTCTCTCTCTCTCTCTCTCTCTCTCTCTCTCTCTCTCTCTCTCTCTTCTCTCTCTCTCTCTCTCTCCCCCTCCCTCCCCTCCCTCTCCCTCTCCCTCTCCCTCTCTCACACACACACACTGCACATGGATGTCATAAAGCAATCACTGTTTTACATATAACACAGTTATCCCTGTCCCACCATGTTACACTTCTACTGGGTCTTGCTTCAGGTGACATCTTGTGGTGGAAGTCTGTACTAATAACCTAGATAAACCCTATTTTCAAAAAACTTAATGTTTAGACATGACTCGGCAAATATGCCATAACATCCACAACATTCAGACCAAATGGTTCAGCTGTGCCACACTGATGTACCCAGCTGTACTTTTTCAGAGCCTCAGTGCTTCACTTTTTAAAATATTTTTTTAATGAAGTAAAACCAGGGAAGGCCTGATGGCTAAGGAGCCGAAAAGACTGAAAAATAAGGTTTCTGTTCAAAGTTTTTGTACATGCAGTACGACACGTTTCACCTTATCCTAGGCTCACCAGGTACTGATATATACTTGTATTGATAATATTTTTTCAAACTCTTATGAGGTGCAGATATGTTCTAAGATCTAGACCTTGAAATTTTGACCTGTCTTATCTTGTAACATGGTTGTGTCATGTCTCCCCCTTGTCATGTAATACACGTGTTCTCTTAGTATGCTTATAAGTAGGCAGTATAGGTTTGGCTCCCACGTTGTTTGAGGCATTTGTCACGAGTCAGCAGATAGACCAGACTTTTGCATCCACAAAATCATGTGGACTGTTCTGCTGGTCCATTAGATGGTCACGTTGACTGCTGTGTCAGCAATATACAAATCCATTTAGCTCAAGATTTCATACCAAATTGCTGTGACAAGAGGTTATTTTGCATTTTAACCCTTCATTTCTGGAACATGTGAATGTTCACTATTGGCAGGTTCATTTGGAGCTTGGGACCCTAATAAACTGTTCGGTGTTAAGAATTGAGAGGTGCTCACAACTGAGAGGCTTGAACCCCGGGGAGGGGGGAGGGGGGAACTCCCATTAGTGATGATACTGGCTATGTGCCACTCTGAAGGCCTCTCTTTTCAGCAAAATTTCCCAAACAAATATTTGACCAAAAATTTCCTTTAAAAGGGTAATTTTTCTCTTTTTTGGCCCCAAATCCTTGAAAATTTCCCTAGCTAGGATCTTTATTTTCTTCTTGGTGTGCTTTCCATACCAATTTGGGACCTTGTTCGCTACTTTTTCGGTTAAAAAATTCCCTACCAAAGGTATCATTTTTGTGAAAAAGTGCCCTCACAAAGCGTGCATATTTGAAAGGTCGAGCCACCCCCCCCAAAAAAAAATTTATGAAAGTTCCCCCCCTCCCCCCTGGCTCCTATTAAATAACATGCAAAACATCTGAGACTGAAAAAGAAAAGTGTTCCGATATGAGAGGCGTTCACTAATCAGGTGTTAGGTAATGGAGGTTTCACTGTATCTGCAATTTGTCTCGCTGATGAAGTGTTGGTCCACTGTCTCTGCTACAGCAGTTTATTATAATAGTTGTCATTGGGGTAAATACAGCGGAAGTTTGAAACCTGTCATAATGGACATCACGGTGCATTGTTGGCCGAGCTGCAACACGCTTGCCTTTCACCTCTGCGGCCCGGGTTCGATTCACGGCCGGGGAAGCATGTGGAAAGAGTTCCTACCACTCTGACTGTGAACGGTGGTTTTCTCAGAGTCCTTCGGTTTCCTCCACCAAACATGTAGGTAGGAAGTATACGCCATGATCTGTGCCATGGAGAGTGATTAATATAGGCTTGGCCTGCTTCGCAATCCATGTAAAAGATATGGGTCTATATATATATTTTTTTTCAATAGACATCACCTTGGAATAGCAAAATTGTGGTCTCCCAAGACAAGTGGTCTACCATGGGTGATAAACAGAACACGAACAGTACATGAATCGTGTAAAGAGATTGAAAAGGTGGTCTTTAAAATGAGGTGGTCTCTAATTAAAGTGTTCTCTCGAGAGCGAGACTAGTGTATTTTGTTTCAGAGTGGCCGCAATGTCTTTGAGGTTTTGCACTGCCCCCTACAATATGCCTGTCCTCAAGGATGGAGGTATAATTTGAAGCTTGAACCCTGCCCCATTTATTTTGTAATAATGTATTTTGAGGGGCAGCAAACAAAGATTGTACCTCATGATTGGGAATAACTGAGATTTGTGGGGGCATTGATAGAGGGCTTCACCATTGACATTCAGCAGATTTACATCTGTTAGCTTGCCAGTGAAAATAGCATTATGTATTTCATTGCATGCTGAATTATCCCATTTGGCAGGACACTATCTTTTATTTTCAACATAATGAATTTATGGCATTCTCTATCGCTGTGTCATTAGTTCCAAAGAATACCACAGGTGACACCACCAGTACTCATGTTATATGCATATATATCCCAAATTTGAATAAGTGGGGACCATCACAAGCAGATCACATCCTAAACATTTTGGCTTCAGTGACCTTTAAAAAGTATGTCAAGGTCATCCGCATATAATATACTGAACCCCAATGAAAAGTATCCACATGCCAATTTTGAAGTATTTTATTGTTTATACTTGAAACATTTCATACCTGGACGTGCTTAGAACTTAACAAAGCATTCACTTTTCTGGCGTAAAAATAATGTCACGCTCTACCGACATTAACGTCACTTACAGGCAAAAAATGTCATTAACTGCCCTAATTGAAAGTCACACAAATTTTTCTGTTCAATATGGGATGTGGCCATCTCGAGCATCAACACATGCTATACATCTGCGGCGCATACTGCTGACCAGGGTTTGAATTCTGTGTTGGGGAACATTATTCCATTCTTCCTGCAGAGCTTGGATCAGATGGTTTCGGGTAGTAGGCCTAGGTGTCCTCCGTTGAATACCTTGGCCTAACTGATCCCACAAATGTTCAATAGGGCTCAGATCGGGTGAGAACGCTGGCCATTCCATGACATTGATGTTGTTCTCATTGAGAAAGTTCATTGTTAATCTTGCAGAGTGTGCACGTGCATTGTCCTGCTGAAAGATCGCCAGATCTTGATGCTGCTCCATAAATGGGACCATGTGCGGCTCCAGCACCTCATCAATGTACCGCCTAGCATTGAGGATCCCTTGAATGACCACTAGGGGTGTCCGGTAGCGGTTGCTGATGCCTGCCCACACCATGACAGAGGGTCCACCCCATCGATCTGCCTGACGGACACAGGCATCTGCATATCTCTCCCCAGTCCGGCGCCACACACGTTCTCTGCCATCTGCTCTGCTGACACAAAAACGGGACTCGTCAGTAAAAAGGACGGTATTCCACTGCTGGCGAGTCCACCTGGAGTGTGCTCTACACCACTGCAGTCGTCTTTCTCTTCTGGGTTGGGTCAGCAGGTTACCCCTGTAAGGTCTTCTGGCTGTTAGGCCACTGCTCCTCAGTCGCCTCTCCACAGTAGAACTACTGACAGGACGGTGATTCACCCCTTGAGTCTCACGGGCTGTTTGGGCTGCTGTACGGAAACGGTCTCGCAGGTGCATCAGCCGGATGTGACGGTCTTGGCCAGGTGTTGTCACTCTTTCTCGGCCAGGCCTAGGCCGATCATCTACGGATCCAGTTTCTTGTTGCCGTTCAATTAGTCGTTGGATGGTGCGCCGAGTACACCCCATTCTTTGTGCGATTTGAGTGATTGGGACTCCACCCTCTGCAAGCCCCAAAGCATGGTGTCTTTGACCTTGGCTCAGACGCGGCATGATCGCCTCAACACACCTGAGACCACTGGCTTTTTTCTTGGCTGAACATCCCTTTTTAAAGCCACTGAAAACATCAGGTCATTTTAGCCATCCAATAGGAGTGGTGGTCAGAAGCCATATTCGGTGCACAAAAGTCACATGCATTATGTAACAACCCAGCAAAAGTTAAAAAGTTGTCCTGAATGACCCTGATGTAGGCTCCAAACCATGCATATATGCACACACAGTACTTAGTAACTTACAAAATTAATGTGTTAATTTTTTTATGTGGATACTTTTCATTGGGGTTCAGTATAATAGATTTGATATCTGAAAATCATACATGTTTCTTGTATTTTTTATGAACTGTAATATCAGCTTCTGTCTTTCTGCTGAGATTTTTGCTTCACTGGAAATTCCAACCAAATTATGAATATCCGTCAAAAATTATACACATTCTAACAGTGTCTTCAGATTTTTTTCAGATTTTGGCCTGCCTATCATGTAATCCTGAAGAGGTGCCACCAGTATTAAACTCGAGCTAGATTTTTTTTTTTTTTACTCAACAAAGTAAATCAAGACAATTTCAGGGGGCTGTTTTAAACATTTTATTGCTATCACACCCATAAGAAACTACTTTGGGATGACATTATGGGAGACAGACACAGGTGGCCTCTGACCTCTGTGATCAGCGAAAGCTGCCTGGCCGCCCACAGTTGGCTTCATCAGACCACCTGGGCACATGACCTTATTACCTGAGCCCAAACACCAAAGGTGATATCATTAGGCTCTGTACGACATGATTCGGGTCCATGATACATTTGTAGCACTGTTCGGCAGCATTTGGCCCGTTTTAATGACTATAACGAATGCCAAACCTAGGTGTCATCATGTGAAGGCCCGGATGCTCATTAGGACTGTCAGAAAAGATGACTTACTCTTGAGTGTGCAACTGACTAGGAGAGAATGAGAGAATAATAGCTAGGTTTTAGAGGTGTTAGCCACCAAGTGATGCCTGAGTCAAATGCGGACACTATCGTGGCTGAAGCCCCCAAACCCTCACGTTTTTCTAACTCGAAACCTGTTATGAACCATCTGGCCACGAATTACCAGTCTGGAGGCCTCCAAATATGGTTGCTATGGAAACCAGTTTAGCTTCCTTTGACCCTTTTGGTGCCAAGTTTTGACAGAGTCAACAACTTTCTTTGGCACACTTTGGGCTTTACGCTCCCAAAGTGTGCCATGGAAAGCTGTTGACCTGGACCATTCTTAGGGTCTGTGCAACTGGGAGCAGGCTCGTACTTGAATGAAAGGCCGCGGTACAAAGAACATGACTCCAGCATTCTTATGTCAATTCCGATCACATCGACTTTTGTCCAAATTGGCATTGAGACAGTTAAGTGGACAGGTAAGTGTTGTATGCTTGCCGCTTACCTCTAATTTTTCCTTGAAGTGCTCCACTTTTTTCATCATATCGTGAACGCTGGCAGGTGTCTCTCCACTCTCCACATGGATCTTCCTCTCCAGGTTCTGAATTCTGACAATAACAAAAATCTTGAATGTTATAACAGTGGGACAGTGGCTTTGTAAGACTATAAATTAACTCTTTCAGTGCCAAGAGCAACTTAAGTCAACCTACATAAGTCAAACTTGTCTGAATTATCACAAGGATCCCAGATTTGTATTCCTCGTAAAAAGACCCTTCATTGAAGTACCAGCATGCCTATAGTTCCAGACAGAATATCCCATGTTAACAGCTTTTCTCGGCGCACATTGGGTGCAATGCGCACCGCGAAAAGCTGTTGACTCGGTCCAAAATTTGGCACTGAAAGAGTTGAGAGGAGTTTCTCTTGTGTCAAAATGTCACTTATCATACCGTATAGATCATCACTATATGTAATCTCAGATAGGAGTGTCTTGCTAGATACTGTTTAAATCACTTGAGGAGCCACCCTTGAGCTGCTGTGCAAAGATGACACTAACACTCATATCAAACTGCGCCAGCTCGTATTTGACTGGTCTTTTTACGCAGAGCATTAACCCTCCCCCCCCCCCAAATTAAGACAGAGTTAACAGCTTCCTTGGCATGAGTTGGGTGCTGAGTGCCCAACCCACACCAAGGAAAGCTGTTGACCTGAGGCATGCTATATTGACAGGGGTCTTGAGGGGTCACATCCACAATTCTCATTTAAGTTCTTTTTCATTATTGTTAAGATTAGCCAAAATCCATTGACGCAGACGGCATTTGGGAGCCACTTTTGGCCGGTTAAAGGGCGGAAAGGGTTAACACATACATTAGCCACAAGTTCAGAAGGAGTTTATGTTCCACACAAAAAAGTCTGCCAGCTTGTCTCCATACATTAGTCAACCCTGGGCCAGAATTTCACAACATTCTGCAAGAACCTGTTTCGATTCACTCTAATTGAACATATGGGGGACTCTACCTGGATTAAAATTAGGAGAATCTTTGCAAGGATACATTCTCAGATTCTCACCTATATTCTCAACCTGCAACCTTCCCAAACTTGTCTACAACAAAGAAATAATTAAACAAAACCAATTTTCTTGCAGGTTGTGGATAAAAGCTCCATAGAACTGTGCAAAGGGAGAATTAGCTGATAAAGCTAGAAGCCAATCAGTGACCGAAAACTCCTTCGCCAAGATGGATGGACAGACAGATGGATGGATGCGTAGGTGATGACAATACCCTTGGCTAAGTCAAGGTTACTTCTGTTTAACCGAATGACAAAGCTTTGGTGCAAATGCAATGTGTAGAAATATCATGGCACGGCCATTTTCTTCAATGCAGCACTGTGACATAGTTATGTGACCCAGTGACCTAGCTTTCACTAGGTGTCTGCAGCATCCTTAGGACCAACTGTCATAAATAATTGGTGCAACTTCAATGAGAAAATTAAGATTTGATGATATCATGGTACCGCCATTTTTCTTTAATGCAGCACTGTGACCTAAATATGTGACCCAGGGACCTAGTTTTTGATAGGCTCCTGAGGCATCCTTAGGACCAACTGTCATAAATAATTGATGAAGTTACATTCAATATTTTTTGAGGTATTGTGGTTAAGGCCTTTTTTTTCTTTAATGTAATTCTGTGACCAAAATATGTGACCCTAGTGACCTACATTTTGATAGGCACCTGAAGCACCTCAACAGCCTCCCGTGATAAAAATCTAGTCTCTGTAAAGTTATTATTTTTGGAGATATGGTGTTAACAAGGCATGGATGGACGGACGGACAGACGGATGACAACAATACCCCTCCGGCCTAGAAGGCTGTGGAGTTAAAAAATGAAGTTGGGCAGCAAAGCCAGATGTTTATTTTGTTCATGATCACTGATCTGTTAGGAGAGTTCAGGGAGGATAGCTTGTTTCTACCCATGATTAGGATTTCTTCCGAAGAAGGGAAAACTGCTCCATGTATAATGAATAATAATTGTAACAGGAGGCTCATAGGCCTAATGCTCTGCTGATGACCATCGCCAAAAAAACCATCACCCGAAATGCATTCCCTCTATGACCTGGAGAAATTAGTAAAGGTCATCGACATCATGCAATATCAAACTTTCACATGGTAGACATTTGTGGTACCATTTGCCTTATTTTTTATCAATATATTGAATTTGGCATCCTTTTCTTAGGTGCTCAAAAACCTTGAAAAATAGGTCAAGGTCACACCACATAATACAAAATTTGATCATTGGCCTAATGCATATTTGGTGTAAATTTTGGAGTTGTGTCTCAATTTATTAGCACAGTTCAATGTGTTTTGATATCTGTGATGTTAATTCCA
Source organism: Hermodice carunculata (assembly GCA_964020975.1). Taxonomy (NCBI): domain Eukaryota; kingdom Metazoa; phylum Annelida; class Polychaeta; order Eunicida; family Amphinomidae; genus Hermodice; species Hermodice carunculata. The sequence continues at coordinate 77,814,925 of OZ026626.1, read as the reverse complement.
ACTAGAACAATGACCAGGTCATCAAGGGCCCCACAGGCATCGTATTTTTCATAGTCATGTGACTAATCCTGGAGATCACAATGACCTTGACCTTTGACCGTCATGTGACCTTGACATTTAACCTCATGGTCACTCATAAGCAATTCTGTGCAGTCTTACCTTGATCCATTTTTTTTTTAAGTGTGAAGTTCTGAGAAATCCTTCTGCATAATGCATAGAGCACACTTTACCAAATGGCTCAATGACCTTGACCTCTTACCTCAAGGTCACGAAAAGCATTATGTAGCAAAGACCTATATGAATACATATTGTGACCAAGTTTGATGAATTCGGCAGAAAGCTACTGACTCAGTCATGGCGCTTTGGTCATGATATCCCATGTCAGTCATAGAATCCGCACAATCACTAGATGGAGAGTATTAAACTCTGTAACCCATTCCTGGTCAGAGTACGACTGAGTCAACAGCTTTCTTTGGGCGCACTGCATGCAACCCATACCACAGAAAGCTATTGACCTAAAACATGCTGTCATGAATGGTCTTACATACAAATCTCAGCAAAAAAAGTTTCCAAGTAAAGAGATTTGATGTAAAAACGTTAAGGCAGATGATAATTTACATCCAGGCACTTTTGTGTGATTTGAGCAGGAAGAGTTCAAATGCAACTTTCCCCCCCCCCCCTCCAATCGTACTTACCTATTTTCTATGGCACCAATATCCAAACCTAATTGGGCTGCTACTGAAGCATCTGAAAGCACAAGTTCAATATTTTGAGTTGCCTTCAAGAAAATCAACCTCTCTGCATAAATAGCTACACCTGCTCCTTAAGATCACCAACGTTAACAGTAAAGAGTGGTCTCATATGGCAGGTGGTGTTAAAACACAGGTAAATTTAATAAATAAATAGATTTTAAGTGGCATGACAGGGTGTTCGTAAAAAAAAAGATATGGTCTCTCGCAGGAGGGAGTCTTTAGAACAAGTAGGAGTGTACATGTAATAACATAACATAACATTCCTGTCCTACAACTGTAAACACAAACCGTAATATTTCTCCTGTCAGTCAGTGTTAAATGTTATGTGATGTACCTTATAACTTGTTTTGCGTTATGCTGCACATAAAAATAGATAATACAGTTGTGTGTGTTTTATTACGTCACAAATTATCCAGTTATACGAAATCACGACTTTATGATGACATGTAAATACATGTATATATATATCAACATTATCTAAAGTGTACTCACAGATGTCTATCATGGATCTCCTCCCCCCCCCCTCCCCCAAACAGTACTCCTAAAACACTGATGGAGATGCATTTTTACATTTTGGGGCAAAAAGCATATATGACATAGATCCTGCACCCCTAAACCTCTGTTTGCTTTGAGCATGCCTGTGAAAATGTTGTCGTGTCCGCAAGTTTCATATGTAATTGGTAATACAGGGATCATGGCTGAAAGTAATCAATGATCACATCATTAAGACTGTGGAAGGAACATGACATACATTCTGGTCAAATCATGTGTTTCACTTACAGACATATGCAACCCACCACATGTAAATATCTGTAAGTGCCCAACCCATGCCAAAGAAAGCTGTTGATCTGGCGCTGTGATATTGTTTAGGTCTCATCTATAGTTCTCAGATGAATTGTTTTTCATTACAGTTGAAATTAGTTGAAAACACTACGGCAGACGGCATTTGACCATGAGTTGGGTCTGGTCGGTTAAAGAAGGAAAGAGTTAACATGCTGCTCCCTGATCAACCCAACCAGGTTCCAGACAAATGGTTATTAAGTAGCTGAGGTATGGCCAATCATGGCAAAGTAAACTATTTGGTGCTGGATTAACAACACCGCATGAAAGTATGAGACATCTTCATTTGACTCTTTCATGAACCAAAATCATGTGAGAATTAATTAAAAAATGGCATCTGCTGTTACTTTTCCCTCAAGTGACAATGTGAGGTTTTAAGAACCAGCCGCATTAGGCCACCAAGCCATCTTTTACGCTGCCAATCCGAAGACAGACGCGCATGGCCCCTCTTTCAAGAGATCACTACCAGGCTACATCCAAGTACTGTATTTAAACAGAGGGACTGTGACAGATTGTTTTTGTGACCCGCTATATATTTATTCTCTCAAAACAGGTGGTTTCTTGCTATTGCTAATCCTTAAAGGAGAGTCCAATTTATTAATGAGGGTATTATTGAATGCTGGTGTAACGTGTTAATTTATATTTAAAAAATACCTTCATAATCCATCATGTTTTTTTTTTTTCAACTCAGTCAATTAAATCTGTGAACTTAGCCTTTTTGAATCAAACACTACAAGCTAAGCCTTTTTCGATCAACAATCATAAACTATCTGTGCTATGTCCCAGGTTGACCATGTTTGTAGACGAGAAAGAGTGATCCATTCCATGACCATTCTCAGTGAGCATGCCCTTTAATCCCTCAAAACCATTCAATGTCATCTGGTTACACCCTCAGTGAATACAGTGCCCTTTAATCCCTCAACACCATTCAATGTCATCTGGTTACACCCTCACTGAACACAGTGCCTTTTAACCCCTTAACACCATTCAACATTATCTGGTTACACAGTCAGTGAACAGAGTGCCCTTTAATCCCTTAACACCATTCAATGTCATCTGGTTACACCCTCAGTGAACAGAGTGCCCTTTAATCCCTAAATCCCACTCAATGTCAACTGGTTACACCCTCAATGAACAGAGTGCCCTTTAATCCCTTAACCCCGCTCAATGTAATCTGGTTACACCCTCAGTGAACACAGTATCCTTTAATCCCTCAACCCCATTCAACGTCATCTTGTTACACCCTTTAATGACCATGTAGTGTCCTTCCCCTTAACCCCACTCAATGTCATCTGGTTACACCCTTTAGTGACCATGCAGTGTCCTTCCCCTTAACCCCGTTATCTGTCATCCAGTTACACCCTTCAATAAACAGTTTCCTTGCCCTTGACCCCCATCAAATGTCATCCAGTTACACGCAGTTTACTTGACAGTTCCTTGCCCTTGCTCACTGTAGTTTGCTTCTGTCTATGCCACACAACAACAGGTTGGTAAATACGACTCCCTATCAATGTCCATGGAGTCCTGACCTCATCATTTTACCTCAACTTGATAACTACTTTTGTTATGTAATTGGCCTCTCTCAGGTGTGACACAGAGTTGACAGCTTTCCTTGCTGCTGGGTAGGCGCTAAGTGCCTGTATGTAACTCCACTACCACTGCCAACTGTGGACGTAAGGCAAGTTTCCGATATATATCATCTACCATCTACCATCTTCACACAAAATGTTAACTGGGGCCCTGCTAGGGTTTTGGGATTATAGGAATTTTTGGTCCTTTTTAAAGGGATTATTGAATTGTTTGTATTTCAAACTGTGGATTACTGGATTTTCCTTCTATTTTAGGATTAAAAGATTACTGAAATTTTAAAATATTTTAGGATTTCTTGCAGTTTTATAAAGGATTTTTGGATTTTTTCAGTAAATACTTTTGGATTTTCAGTATGCTTCCCCCCCTCCCCCCCCCCCCAACACAGCAGCCGCTTAATTGCTGTATTATCTCTTTCAAGTACTCCGGCCCTCTTTGGCATCCCCCCATTTTTCTGTCACAAAAGCTTTAAAATTACATATATTTTATTTATGATGTGCTAAATGATACAGCTAAAATGTTCAAAATTTCTGTACAGTGGTCTGTCCCCCTCTTATAAGGCCACCCCAAATGCAGCCAAAAAGTGGCCTTGATTTAAACGAATTTTATTTTGACAAAGTACACAATATAATACATATTACAATTATATGCAATTGGGAAAGAGGGCGTGGCCCTATATAAATCCCTCTCGCAGAAGAAGATGATCACAGGACAATACACGACGTACAAGATGCACAGGAACAGAGAGAGGAGGACAAGCACGGACGAGACATACAGTGGGGCATAAGGTTGTATTGTAAAGTGGCCGTATACTGGGGGGGGGGGCTTCTCTTGAGGGGGAGAATATAATGGAAATACCAGACTTTCTGCACAAGAATGCAGTCCTTTCAAGAGAGGTGGCCTCTGGTGAGAGGGGCCCAATAAAAGGGGGCTTCTGTGTACAGAGCTCATTTCTCATTTCGATTCAATGTCCTAGGTGCCAAGACATTTTTAAGGGAAAACATGGCAACAACAATAACATCAGGTAAAAACATGGAAGCACACCGCATTTAGCACTTGGGCACTTTGCACTGCTTTGTGCCAGACGGTCAACACATTTTACCTCTTTCAGTGCCAATCACGAATAAAGTCGATCTACTTAGGTCAAACTAGTCTGAATTATTATAAGGATCCCAGATTCGTATTCCTCGCAAAAAGACCTTTCATTCAAGTACCTGTATGCCAACAGTTCCAGAAAGAATATCCCAGGTCAGCAGCTTTTCTCGGCGCATCGGGCGCAATGCACCAAATGCACGCCGAGAAAAGCTGTTGACTCATTGCAAAATTTGGCACTGACAGAACTGAGTGTTTGTTCTACTGGAAGAGAATTTATTCACATACAGATTCTGTATCTCCATAAAGGGAACCCACTCAATGAGGGCTGAACGAAGGTAACTTACCAACTGACGCATGCAGAACAACTTCTCTTATTTAACCCTTTCTCACCTAGATCACCCCAAAATGCCCACACGTAAAGTGCCATCTGATTACAATCTTGCACTTAATTTCTCCTACGTGTTAGCAAAATATTCTAAATGAAAATTGTTAATGAGCAAGACCCAGCAGGGCTCGGTGCATCAGAGCAACAACTTTCTTTGGTGGCAAGAGCACACTGTACCCAACCTGTGCCACAGAAAGCTATTGAGGAGGTAATCAAGAAACCTATATATGTTATTAGTGTTTTTGTTTTTGGTTTTTTTTTTCCTTATTTGGGCGATCCTGATTTTTAAATCAGACATAAGTCTGATTTGAAGATGATCATGACGACATAATCAGTCAATCATGGCCAATCACGCTTTAAAACGTAAACACAATACATGTGTGTAACGTAACAACAAGCGTAACTCCAAATAGGTATAAAAGGGCTCAGGCAGTCTTCCTAACCGTCCCTGACGAGTTGAATAAATCAACGAAACCGGTCGGACAATAGCCTCTAGACTTAACGGCCTTTTGCCTTGTCTAAGCTCATTTTCGGTTTTTTTATTACAGTGGTCACCCTCTTATAAGGCCCCTCTCACCAGAGGCCACCCCTTGAAAGGCCAGCATTCTTGTGCAGAAAGTATGGTACTTCCATTATATTCTCCCCCTCAAGAGAGGCCACCCCTCTTATAAGGCCACTTTTTTTCACTGCATTTGGGGTGGCCTTATAAGCGGGGGCCACTTTACTATGTACTACTCTCCTCCTACAGAAATACATAACTTGCTTCCTGACCTTCCAGGATGTTCCTGGTTGAAGACCACTATCGCCACCTGGTGTTTCATTTATAAAAGGAAATTGTTCCATAGTCTGCTGTGAAATTTTAACATAATATGGGCTTGAAACGTGCTGCGGGATGCCACACAAAGAACTTGGTTTCAGATAAGGTTGTTCATTTGCTGAGACACATGCTTCTGAAGGCCCATGTCTTTGAACCAGGACCAGTCAAATCCATAGGAACATGTGGTCTTCTAGTCTATTTCCAGTTTGAACTTACGCTAATGCCTAATTGCGACAGATGTTGAGTATCTCATAGAAAGAGCATGACTGAATTTTCTCTTGCAATGATATACCACGGGACAGTTGAGAGATACTTCGATAACCTGCACTTGTGGAAATGCTTATATAAAAATGAATGATAAGGCTGATTGTGGTATGGCCCCATCTGAATTTTGGCACATATATTCCTTTACTCGAATGGAGCATGCTGCCTACAGGTGGCAGTACAGCTAGGTATCTTTCCCCTGGTATCTATCTGGTACAAGTGGAGACACCTGGTGGATAAACAAAAACATACTTCATGCATTTGAAAATGTCATGTAACACAGGAAGAGAGCAATGAAATCCTGGGAAATCTGCCTGTTCTTTGTCTCTGGCTAGGGCTGAGAGACACTTCTGTTTTTTTTCCCCAAAGAAATTGACAGAAGGAGCAAACAATTTTCAAATAACGCACTCCACCCCCCCACCCACCCCCGGTCTGGGGACACACCTGCTGGTCAATCATCCTATTTTGCACAGAAACTATGCACTGAAAATAGAACCAGATACTGGGGGGGGGGGGGGGGGCAGTTTATTATATCAAAGCTATTCCTTTTCACTGTTACACTGTTTTTGTTTCCTGTTTAATGGTATTGATATCAAGATATGCCCTGACAGTGGGTTCACACCAAGTTCACATCATCAGCGTGTTTTCATGGTTGTTGCCTGTGCAGATAGCCAAGGTTCATCACAGGTCTGCACAAGTTTCATTCTAAGCAGAAATGGCTGACCTTAAAGAAAAGCTTTTCAAACATAAGAAATATGACCTGGATATTTTGTTGTGGCTTTATATAAGCATTTTGGTGGGCTTTTTGCATGTTTTAAGACAACATCTCCAAATGGAAATTGCGTCTCCGGAGTTACATGCTGCAGTGCCAGGTATCCTTTAAGCCTTTTTCGAAACCCTTAAACCGGCCAAAACCGGATGATGGTCAAATGTCATCTGATTCAGTGTTTTCAACCAATTTCAACAGTAATTGAAAACAATTTGATTGGAAATTACAGGTAAGGCCCATCAAGATCACATGCCCCAGGTCAACAGCTTTCCTTGGCATAGTTTGGCCACCTAGTGCCTAACCCATGCCAAGGAAAGCTGTTGACTCAGTCTCAATTCTAGGCAGTAAATGTCACACAGAAGGTAAACCACTATGAATGTACCATATTACTGTCATAAGCACATTCTCTACATGTTAAAAGATTCAAATTCCTCATGAATATACCTTTCATTCAAATACCAGCAAACTTAGTCTAAAGCAAAAAGTAGTCTTAGTCAACAGCTTTCCTTGGGACACATTGTATGCAAAGTGCCCCTAGGAAAGCTGTTGACTCCATCTTAAATCAGCACTTTAAGGGTAAACTATTAAAAACATTTGCCAAGCTAAGAAATTTTAAAACAGCTAAATTGGAAAGCTGAAACACCAGTTACAGGAACTGTGAGTGTTCACATTCACAGATATGCCTGCCATGCCCCCTGGTGTCACATTTCTCAGTCTGCCAACTTCACCTGGCCATGCACACAAAATAAGAGCAAATTCATGATTATCTTAAAGATCCCAGGTAACAGATTGGACAGGATGACAGGCATAACACAGGCTAGTCAGTAAATACAGATCGTAGTGACACCCAAATCTGATCAGTTTATCTTGGTCATGTGATGCACTCTGGAATTCAATTTTGTTGAATTGGATCAATCCTCACGTAACTTATTAGGACACTATGTTTTCCTACAGGTGGTTCTCAGCTGCTGAAAAGTTGGTCAAGCATAAAACACGAGGTGCTCAATGATAAGTTAAGTGCGTTATTATGAGGTACTAATGTGTTGACGGTTTTTGAGATTTTCACAAATTAAGGGAAAAGACAACCCATGTTTCTTTCCCATGGCCAGATAACCTTGACCTTGGCTGTACCTTGACCATGACCTTGAATATTTAGTTAAAAGTATGAATAAGGCAAAAATGTCCGCTAAGACCACCCATAAAATTCAATTTTATTAAAATGTACTTGAAAGTTTTCAAGTTACAAGTATAAGGAAAAGCACATTTTCAGATAAGTTGGTCATAACATGAGAAAAGTAGGTCATGGACCCCGAAAACATATAAGGTGCCCAGTATTATGATGCAAGGACATCTTTGAAAGTCACAAGACTGAGCACTCCAAAAAGCTGGTACAGGCTCATCACTAAATACAGTAAATTACTTTATTTTCGCATCTATCAATTTTCAGGGTTTTTATATTTTTGACATTTCACTGTAGCTTTAATTTCACTGTTTTGGACATAGTTTCAATTCACACTGTTAAAATACTATTCCACTGCGTTTTTATTTTCACGGTTTTGAGCCATCAAAAAATAAACAAAAATAAGAGTACAGCGAGAAAATGACAGCAGTTGAACAACATGTGATAGTGATCAAGAAATGGTATCTTTATTCATTTTATTTACCTCGCATTTACACCGAATTTACACGCTAATTTACTCTTAACTTGCCTTGCATTTACACTGTATTTATTCTGAACTCACACTTTTTTCACCTTGTATTCACACTGAATTTACACTGCATTTACACTGTATTTACTCTGAACTCACACTTTATTCACACTGAATTTACACTGCATTTACTCTTTACTCACCATGCATTTACACTGTATTCACTCTGAACTCACACTTTATTCACCTTGCATTTACACTGAATTTACATACTTTATTTAAAACATGCAGCACAGAGCAGACCAAAATTGTCCTCACTGATATAAATACATGTATCTGTCATCTGGCTAGTAAGAGTTAACGTGAAAGTTAAGGCGAGACTTCACATTCATCAATAACATGGAGCTCTCATTCCATCATTCAAAAAATATGTGCAAACAAAAATCTGAAATTGTACCTGAAAAAGGTACAATTTCAATTCTGTGGTTGTAAATATCATAAATTATGAATATATGCCTACCATTCAATGCAAACAAATTGATGTTTTGGTGATCAATGAATTTACCAACATGAATTCGTATCATGGTTACCATCAAAACTTGTCTTGACAGACACATGGGGGGCTTCTATTTTTTCTTTCTTTTCTTCCCTATATAAAACAATATACTACCAGAATTTTAAGAGCAAGAGAAGGCCAGAGCCTTGCTTGTCGTTTTTGCTGTGGCAATCATTCTGTGGCCAATGATATTACGGCTGCTTCAACCAAATTCATTCAGATCCTACACACGCTTGTCAGAAAGTATACACCTTTTCAAAAAATGTAATATTGACTCCCATTTCCTTTTCCGTCAGTCAACCATTTATTTGAATTGCAATGCAAACTTCTTGATTTCTTTTTGATTGGCACGTATGTTTGGCAATCAGTCTAAGATCACTGTGATGGCGCGCTTTGTGGCAAACTGAGTCACATTGTGACACAGGGTATTAATGACACTACTGTGACAACGCTCTGTGGACAATGTTGATAAACAATTATGAGCCTGAGGCTATCATCAACCAGCAAGTTGTTTATCCTTCCATACAGCTTCCTCGATAATAGTATTACATATATATATATAATTTACATTGTATACTTTATGGTGCCAGAAAACTGGTAGCTGACTGAATACACTGTGTTGCAGATGGGCTACCTTAACCCCTTCTCCCTCAAACCGGCTGGTGGTCAAATGTCATCTGCTTCACTGTTTTTTACTAATTTAAACAAAAAAAAAGTATAGACCCATATCTTTTACATGGATTGCGAAGCAGGCCAAGCCTATATTAATCATTCTCCATGGCACAGATCGTGGCGTATACTTCCTACCTACATGTTTGGTGGAGGAAACTGAAGGACTCGGAGAAAACCACCATGCACAGTCAGAGTGGTAGGAACTCTTTCCACATGCTTCCCCGGCCGTGAATCGAACCCGGTCCGCAGAGGAGGAAGGCGAGCCTGTTGCAGCTCGGCCAACCGTGTACCCACGTTTTTTTTTTTTAACTAATTTCAACATAAATTAAAAACAATTAGGGAATTATTGATGCTGCCTATCAAGATAACATGACCCAGGTCAACAACTTTCCTTGGCTCATGCCTGGAAAGCTGTTGCCTCAGTCTTAAATCACGGGAAAAGGGGTTAAAACATCTGTTAGAAAGGGAGACTGTCCTTGTGGGACCCCAGGCAATCATAACCTATAAGTTATAGATGTCTTTCCTGAATTACACTCTGGCACGGGAGCTATCACTGTTGAATAACAGGTGATCGTGGAATGATTTATTGCGTTAACCACAATGACACGTTCTCCCTGACACTCCCTGCCACATCCACCTTCCGCCCACAAGTTTCAAGTGGGTAAATGTTTCCGTGATATGCCTGGTGAGTCGATGGTGAAATAGTCAAACAGAGGCACACCAGACTAATCCAACATCATCAATGTATACCTGGAAAGTAACGTCAACCTGCTGTAGTTTCTACAAAGGCGTGCAGAGGAGGTCTATTGCTTTGTTAATTAATTGAGGAAGGAGGTTTATCAGGCATATAAAATAGCACACAAGGCACAGATGACTTTTGCCCAGACCGATTCCTCATTTCAAGACTGGTCTTGGCTTAAAAACTCAAACACCTCAAAATCTTGCAATGCAAAACAGTTTTTCGGTTTTGATTGCCGCCACTAGTACTCGCAGTACATGCATTTGTCCATCTGAGTGGCCTTTGGGCAGATTGGTTTACAAAATAAAATAGCACAGTCCTATGTTAATTCCTCTGGTCAAAGAAAAGACAAGTAAACAGGACATCAACAGACACACAACTGCTGGTCAGGCAGGCTCATTGCCTGCTTGACTGACCAAGCAGCAAAACAAGACTAACTCTTTCAGTATCAAATTTTGGACTGAGTCAACAGTTCTCGGCATGCATTGGGTGCAATGCGCCCAATCCATGCTGAGAAAAGCTGTTGACCTGGCATATTCTCTATGGAACTATAGGCATACTGGTACTTAAATGAAAGGTCTTCTTACGAGGAATATGAATCTGGGATCCTAAAGATAATTCAGACTAGTTTGACTTAAGTAGAATGATATAAGTCATGATTGGCATTGAAAGAGTGAACTCATTCAATAATATGGTCACAGGCCTTGTTCAATGGTTCTGGCACTGCCTGGCAAGTCATGCTGCAGCTGCCCTTGTGGCAGCTGCCGGCATGATTTGCCAGCCAGTGCCAGAACCACTGACTTAAGACTATGGGCATGTTGGTACTTGAAAGAAAGCTCTTTTCATGAAGAATTTAAATATGCAATTGTCACTTAAATATAGGTAAATATACCGAAAAATCAGGGACTGGTATGGAATGAGTTAAGAAGACATTAATAGCTGCACAGGAGACGGTGTAGATCAGGCTTCTAGCATGCCTGCCATACTTTCTTAGTTGCAAATCGTGAAAGTAAAGTGACATACATGTGACATGTGATGGATGGCTTTGTGATGTGCAATTGGGGTGTTCAGTTGTCTGCAGCATGTATCTGCCACAGTAATGTAAACTCTACCTCATGTGACATTTGTGTTGGGTAAGGGCAATCTCCTACCCCCTAATATGCTCAACAACCCTGATCGACGAAACACGGACACATTGGCATGAGACTTTTTCTTGAAAAAATATCAGAAAATCTCCCAAATCTATCTCAAATAGCTCCAAATCAAGGGAAAATAGAAGCTCAACATAGCTGAACTGCTATGAAATACATGTATGAAGAAAATATTTGATCAATTTAGCTGACATCTGGCATTAAAATAGCTAAAATCAGCTCAATATCTGAAATCTCACCTGCCTGGTTAGCTGACAATGTATAGAAAAAGTATAGACACATTTGTTTCACATGGATTGTGAAAGAAGTCAAGCATTGACTTATAGAGTCACTCTCCATGGCACAGATGTTGGCGTATACTTCCTACCTTGTCTGTGGTGGAAACCGAAGAACTCGGAGAAAACCACCGTGCACGCGTTAAAGTGGTAGGAACTTTTTTCCACATGCTGCCCAGGACCTGAATCGAACCCGGGTCGCAGAGGTGAAAGGCGAGCGTCTTGCCAATCAGATGCTATTGCATTTTAACTCATTATTTCCCACAATTATAGGTACCACAAGCTACCGAGATTTTGACCTCTTCTACAATCTCACAAAATTTCATGAAGATCCATAAAAAATTAATGATGCTGGGCTGGTCACAAGATTTTCAGATACTGACCTGTTTATTACATAATACTATACGTGATATCACCACCACTGATGTCGACAAAAGTTTGATACACTTTAAAACTTCTAAACGTTATATGGGCCTCACTCAAAAATTCTGGGCACACAGCATTCAGGAGATAAACCCTTTATTCAAACTGGCCACTTGACCTGGACCTTCAACTTGCGATTAAAAATTTATGCTCAAAATATGCCCCCCACATTCAGCTTTCCATATATGGTCTGTTTGTTCAAATTGGGTAATAACTTTTCGCGTTATTGAAGAAAAACAATAAATTTGGACAAGCGCCAAACTTCATAATCACTGGGTCACAGTCACCCAAAAAAGTAGGTCACCAAGTACAGTTTTATGTGCAATGTAGTCAGGTGCAATTTTGATCTGGAGTACAATTCTCATTGCCACTGATGTCCAAGCTACACCCTGCCATTACAAAATCACCTCTTTCAACTTAACAGGCATGGAGACCTCACAAAAATAGGTCAAGGCCACAGATTTACATAACATTCTAGCATTGGATATGGTCTTTATATCCTATAAATTTGGCAAGTCTAATCCAATTACTTTTCCAGATATAGAATTTTTTAAAACACATTTTGGATCATAATTTCCATCAGATTGTAGGTGGCACCATTAGTATCATTAGAAACTTAGATTTTGATCTCCCCCATAATCCCATCACATTTCACGAAGATCCATTAAAAATGAAAGATGCTAGAGCATTTACAAACTTTTCACATTTTGACCCATATATAACATGATACTGTAGGTGGCGCCACAAATATCGAAAGGGACCTAGATTTTCATACACCCTAAAAGTCCTGAAAAAATTATACTGTGGACGGTATTGCACTAGTGATCAACAGTTTACAGACAGACTGACAGACAGACATCAGCGGCCACATAAGCTCTGCAACCTTAGGTCAGCAAAGCTAAAACTAGAAGCAAGTTTTTCATGTGAAAAACATTATGCATCCCGTGCGCAGGCATCTAGTTCTGACCAGAGGCCACCCGTCTAAGAGGGCCCCCAATCTTCAGGAGAAAGTTTGACCCTGACCTTTGATGTCAAGGTCACCTCTTAACAAATTAAAGGGAAATCTCACCTGGGTAGATAATGACCAAGTTTGATGGACTTAAATCATACCCATTTGAAGATGTGGCAAGGGAAACCATTTTATTTTGCAAGGCATTGTGACCTTGACTTATGGCCTGAAGGTCATCCACAATTATATTGAAAAAAAAAAATCACAGGATATACTGTCTGTACCAAAAGTTTCAAGTGAATCTGGCTTATGGTTTTGAAGAAGTCAAAATGTGAACTACTATTGCAGACCCCATTCACTTACATGGTAATACACAGGAATGCAAAAATTAACCTAAAAAACAAACAATTAAAAATAAAAAATAATCATTGGAGTATGAACAATTGAACACAGTTGGTATACCTACCCAATGTACATCCCCACCAAGTTTGTAGTGAATCTGACCAATTGCTTTAGAGAAGAAGTTGGAAATGTGAGTTAGGCATTGCAGTCCCCACTGACTTGCATAGTAATCAACAGGAACGTATGCAGTTTGACCTATCAAGGTCACTCAGGTTGAAAGTAAACCATACAAATTGAAAGTCCATAGGCACTTTCCTATTATGTTTAACAGTAACCTTGGGCCTACGATGCACCATTAAAAAGGTAATAACCAACATGTAAAAACTGCCGAGTCAGCAGAAAAATACAAGGATTTGACCTTGACCTTGACCTTTGACCTCAAAGATATATATTATTATACGGGAACAATTTCCCAGACCCATAGATTATCTGTAACAAATTAGGAGGCAACAGATCACGAGGGGAGAGATATATAGAGAAAATAAGATCTGCGGTGGCGGAACTAAACACTCCATGCATCCCCCCACGGGAGATGCATAAATACTAGCAAACAAACACAAGAAGTCAATGTTCACACACAAAAAATTAATCATCAGTTTGTGGGTGGAATCAAATATTTGCAGAACATTAGTTCCCCATAATGATATGGAGGGAGGACAAATATTCATGGGTGGCCGGGAAACAATATTCATTCACTTAGGGAGCAATTATTTGGGGGAACAAATATTCCCAACACCAGAAATCCCTCATTCTTTACCAGTCTCATCTTCACTGTATTTGCATAAAGTCAAGACAAATCAGTGCCTTCAAATTGTCCATAAAATGAGATTTTATGCTCGTATCATTATGTTTAAAGTCAGTGGTTATTGCACTGCCTGCCAAGTCATGCTGCAGGTGCCACAAGGGCACTTAGAGCATGACTTGCCAGACAGTGCAAAAACCACTGATCAATCAAAACCTCATCACCAAGAGAGTAGAACGGAATGAGAAACTGTCTGGGGTCCCTAGCAACCAAGTCCCTTGCCGCAGCCACAGCGGAGAGAGGAAAGCTGGCCTAATGCTGGGTTGCAGTTGACAACCGAAGCAAAAGTTGACTGTTGTCCCCTTAACCCTTTCCCCCTTGAATTAAGACTTAGTCAACAGCTTTCCTTGGCTTGGGTTGGGCACTAAGTGCCCAACCCATGCCAAGGAAAGCTGTTGACCTGGGGCATGTGATCTTGATAAGTGTCATGTACATTTCTCAGTCAAATTGTTTTTCATAACTGTTGAAATTAGTTGAAAACACTGAAGCAGACGACATTTGACCACCAGCTGGTTTTGGCCAGTTTGAGGGGGAAAGGGTTAAAGCAGCCAAAAGAAGCTGCAAGTCAAATGTAGTCGGCTTCAGTGTTTTTTGACTAATTTCAAAAGAAGTAACAGTAAAAAAAACAAGTTGACGCTGACGCTGTCCATATCTCCCGCCAACAAAATTTTAAAACAAAGATAACTGTATATTTGGCAGGTACATACTGGCATGTTTCTGATATTGTGCTTAAATGGGGACGATACGTTAACTGTACCTCTACCCTGGGTGTCATGGTAAACATATACTCACGTAAATAAAAAATAACCTAAAAATTATGGCATGAGCAGAATGCTGGAATTCAAAGAAAATTGAATTGCCGCTGGTGACCTTGGAATTACGTCAAGGTCACACACCTTCGAACTCGATGTAGACCCTAACAAGAGTGATCAACTGTGAAAATTTCATCATCCTATCATACCCAGTTCTTAAGATATCGCGCGCAAGAAGTTTAGAGATAAATGACCCTGGTGACCTTGAAATGGGGTCAAGGTCACTCTCCTTTGAACTCGACGTGAACACTTATAAGGGTGACCAACTGTAAAAAATTCATGATCCTAGCTTAATCTGTTCTTGAGATATCGCGCACAAGAAATGTGGGACGGACGGACGGACGGTCGTCATTACTATATCTCCCCCCCACTTCGTGGGCGGGAGATAAAAACAAATTGAATGAGAATTATAGACGAGACCCCTATCCAACATTACACAGATCCCCAGTCAACAGCTTTTCTTGCTGGGACTGGGTGTTAAGCACTCCACCCGTGCCAAGGAAATCTCTTGACTCACTCCGAATTCTGAGGGGCAAAAGGGTTATGCAAAAATGAAAAGCAGATCACATCTATGAATGACACCCTCCATTTTCTGGTAATTAGTGAAAGAGTTAATTGTATGTAGACAGGCACACTAGCATTAACTCTTTAAGTGCCCAATTTGGGATGGAGTCAACAGCTTTTCTTGGCGCGCATTGGGCCCACTGCCCCCCAATGTGTGCTGAGAAAAGCTGTTGACTTGGAATATTTTCTCTGTAACTATAGGCATACTGGTACTTGAATGAAAGGTCTATTTATGAGGAACACAAATCTTGAGATCCTAGTGATAACTCAGACTTATTTGGCTTTAGTAGATCGACTTTAGATGTGATTGGCACAAAAAGAGTTCACTCTAGCAAGGTTAGGTTTTGGACAGAGTACACAGCTTTCTTGGGTCTGATACAACCGCAGCTTGCTCAGGAAAGCTGTTGACCTGAATCCCTCTTTTTTTTTTTTTTTCCTCCCTGGATCAAAATACAGGCATGCTGACACTTGGATGAAAGGTCTTTTTACATGAAATTTGAATCTTGAATCATTCCAGTGCTTCAGATATGAAGGGATCTTACTGTGACCAGCAGGAAAAGGGTCAACTCTTTTAGTGCCAAATTTGGGACTGAGTCAACAGCTTTTCTCTGCGTGCATTGGGCACAATGTACCGAATGCACGCCAAGAAAAGCTGTTGACCTGGGATATTTCCTGTGGAATTAGAAGCATGCTGGTACTTGAGTGAAAGGTCTTTTTATGACGAATAAGAATCTAGGATCCTAAAGATAATTCAGAATAGTTTAACTTTTGTAAATTGACTTTAGATGTGATTGGCACTGAAAAAGTTAATTCCTTTAGGCTTTACTGGTGAGCAAGGTCCTGACGACACTTTTTTCTCCTGTAATCCACACACATTTTACCATCTTTATTACCTGTGCCTGTTTCATAACTTGAGTGCATATCATGCATAGATTGACAGCATCTCTGTTTGTGTCCTGAGCAGAGAGCCTACATGATGTATCACTCGTCATATTGTTTACGTGCGCCATCGACAAGCTTCTTCCATGAATGCTGTTCCACATTTCTGATGAAGAATCATTTACCACTGTCACGAAACTGAGCTGCCATTGAAAGACAACTCAGCAGTCATGCAATAAAAAGACATCTGAGGAGACACATACTCCATTTACTGCATAGATATCACCCCCCCCCCCAAACAGATTCCACAGATACAAAATATCCAAATTTTACATTACAGTGACAAATGCTCCGCAGATCATCTGTTATGGACTCTATCAATTTTTTTTACACCCATCAAACATACAATAAAGGGTGTCTGTCACCTTGAGAGAATAGGATAAAAGACATCAATTTTGACAAGCCAGAAAGTTTGTGACAGAAGAGATCAGAGGTTCACTATTGACCATATCACACCATAAAGCCATCAGTCAGATTAACTACTCCCCCCATCCCCACCCCCCACCCCCCACCCCTACTGATCAAAACCAGCTGGTGGTCAAATGTCATCTTCAATGCATTTGACTAATATTTCATCATCAATAGCAACATAACTTGAATGAAAATGGTTGATAAGATATTGATCAGAATAACACATGTAGTTGTTCTACATTGCCTTGGCATGGTTTGTCTTGATCGACCCAGAATTAATGGGTTAACATGAAGTAGAGACAACTGTTGATTGCACATCATTTCTTATTATTCATGATATCTGCATGGAGATGACAATTTAATTTCTGTCGTCTGTGCCTGCCGAGATCTCATTTTGTTCATCTGTGCATGTAGCTGAGATGGTCCTAATTTGTTTGACATGTACTGCACACATGTAATCATCTTCACCGTGGGCCATCTCAGAAAGACAAATGTTCCCGTAAACAAACTTCAGGTCAACCATGAATGTCGTGTCATCTTAGACGCAATTGTAACTCAAATCTTAACAAATGCTCCTCCATTGGGAGCATTTAGGAGGAAATTCCCCCCCCCCCTTTTTGACAGACACTTCTTTTCTCCCAATTTGTCCACATTTAGAAAGTGGAACCTCCCCGTTTAGTTCGTGGCACACCGCTCCATATGTCTTAATCTTGATTTTCAGTACATAAAATCACCAGTTTCTTTCAAATGCTCACTTATAAATAACCTGTAACTGCCTCATTAACCCTTTCCCCATTAAACCGGCTAAAACCAGCTGGTGGTCAAATGTAATGTGCTGCAGTGTATTCAGCTAATTTCAAGAGTAAAACAACTTGACTGAGACTTGCAGATGACACCTGCCAAAAATCACATGCCCCCAGGTCAAACAGCTTTCTTCAGCATGGGTTGGGCACCAAGTGCCCAATCCATGCCAAGGAACGCAAGGAGACGAGACCTGGAATTTGTTCTGCTTTATCATGTTGTCAATGTGCTCATCATTGTTTCAAAGGTATGTATTTCATTAGC
>OZ026626.1:77777556-77795056 GCA_964020975.1 Hermodice carunculata | reverse complement strand
GTATATCTACAATATTTGTGTACAACCATATTTAGGTACACGTATTTATCAACATGAAGGGCTCTGGGGTAGATGAGCTTTTGTTTACCAGCTAGACTACCCCCCCCCCCCCAAAAAAAATTTAAAAGAAAAAAAGAAGAAGCCAGCCTGCTTGTCATATTCACCACAGATTCCACTGTGTATCCTGTATGGAATAGGCTCGTTTACCTGACATGTGTAACATGCACAACGATAAAATTTACCTTAATGAGATGCTTCCTTGGCATGCAATAAATAAAACCTGGATTAATTAATGAAGAATTTGATATTAAATGTGACCGAGCTCTTTACAACTCTCGATCAAGTTTAACATCTGTCGGTCACTCTCCCTTTTAGAGTGGATTGCACTGCATAAGGTCTGCAATATTAACATTTTAATACTTAAATTTTGGCTGTACTTTGAGCTCAGCTTTGTAATGCCAATCCTATCTTAACCCCTAAAGTGCTGATTTAAGACTGAGTCAACAGCTTTCTTCAGGACACTTTGAGTGCAAAGTGTCCCGAGGAAAGCTGTTGACTAAGACTACTTTTTGCTTTAGACCAGGCTTGCTGGTATTTGAATGAAAGGTATCTTCATGAGGAATTTAAAATGTTTAACCATTGTATTTTTAACAGCACATGTAATGAGAAACTTTGAGTGCAAAGTGTCCCAAGGAAAGCTGTTGACTAAGACTACCTTTTCCCTTATACTACGCTTGCTGGTATTTGAATGTAAGGTATCTTCATGAAGAATTTGAAACGTTTACTCCTTGTATGTTTAATGGAACATGTAATGAGAAAACGGCTACAGCTGTGATTAGTACTTTAAGGGCTCAAAGATTATTTACCGTATCCCTCCTGAAGAGTGCCTGTGCTCTGAATGAATCCTCCCAGCTTGCTGGGATCAGAAAAAAAAAACCTCAGGGAAGCAAGAACCTGGAAGGAAACTCAGCTTGTGTTGAATTTTATTACTCTTTAATTTGGCTAATATGACACACCTTTAGCCATATAATGGTTTTCAAAACTATTAAAAAAATTTAGCATAGCTCTTTTTCCTTGTGCTTAATAATTTTAAATAGTAAACTTGCATTTGAAATATCAGTATCAAAAGTTGAAATGGTAAATAATTTTCTGAATTCCATGCAGACAATTTAGCTAAAGCTAACAACATTTTTTTTAGCCAAATCACATCTTTTTAGCCATTGGCTAATCCTTTGGCCTACATCCCAAAATTGGAGGTTTTTAGAAAATTCAAACTAAACATGGTGTCCTCTGGCCATGCTTCTGGTAAATATACTACTTCATAAGATTGTGAAATTTTCTTGCATACAGGGTTTTTACATGTAAAATACAGCATGTAATATTGGTTATTTTCAAGCTTTTACTTTTCAGTAGAGGTTTCAACAGATTGTTTTGGCTTCATAGGCTTTAAAGGGAAGCCTGCTGTCACAGTCATCTTAAAAACTATAAAAAAAAAAAAAAAAACCTGGGCCAAGTTTGGTCTCGCAAAATGCTTGCAAGCACTCACTGTGTAACGAAGAAAGGTTGTTGAAACTTTGTACATGTAAATGTTTTGTCTAAGAGGGACTGGATGCACTGCTGCTGTCAGTGAACATAGATCAAAATGTATGTGAGAAAGCATTGAGTCCTGAGAGATACACACCAGGGAATTATTGCCTTTTAACCAGTGCCAGATCACAATTGCCTGTTGAAAACGCACAGTGTTTCTCCTCAAGCCTGAGTTCTGCTTTGTCTTCAGCATGTCGACATTTCCATTTTGAAAAAAAAAAAAGATTGCTGTGCAAATGTAAAATATGAAATCAAAATCCTGTATATGCTTGCTGGGGGGGGGGGGGAGGCGGGCCCTGCTTTGTAGCAGTACACCTATATCAATGCACAGCAGAACCTGCCTATGAGCCTACCTTTACTGAGGGACCACCTGTGCTAAAGGACCAGTCTCACCATCCCCATTAGCAGTTAACTTAATTTTACCTGTCTTATGGGACCACCTGTCAGAAAGGATCGTTTTGCACCGGTCCTGTGGGTGGTCCCTTGAGAGAGGTTTCACTCTTCCTGTATTGACCTGTATTCCCTCACAGGGCATCAAAAAAAAAAAAAAAAAAAGTGCAGTAATTGGACTAATCATGGACTTCATCTCTGCACTCACTATTTCAATCTGCTCTGCTTGGAGAGAGTACCTTTATCTGCCATCCCGTGTGACCTACGTCTTTGTACTCGGTTAGCCGTTTAACCCTTTTTCCATTTTTACCGATCCATAGGCCATTTAGTCATCAACGGCCTCACATCACAAATGTACTAAATGGACCTTGCACTTAACCTGTCCACCTGCTGATAGGTCATAGTGAGGGAATAGAAACCTATACATCATAGTTTTTTTTCAGTGTGAGTGAACCTGCCTGACTCCATTTGAAGTATCCACTACAAAAAATATATATATATAAAAAAAGAGTCCCCAATACTCTCTGACTCTCTGCAGATTGCCTACTAACCAGCCAATTTTCCTCATTTTCTCCACTCCAGTCATAGTGGAGATCACACTCTGCCTGGTCTGCTTTGGAAGCAACGAAGACGATGCAGATGGTTGACACATCTGGCAAGCACCTTCATTAAACTTTGTACACAAAGAGGGCATTCCTTTTTTTTTTTTAATTTTCTTTTTTTTTTTTTTTTTCAAAGTTAAAACTTAAGCTTGTCTGCTTATACCGGACCACAATCTGTTGTGCTTTGGAAATACATTGTGGAGGAAATAGAATACCTTCTGAGTAGGGTTTGTTTTTTGGATCATTTTCAGCAGCGTAAATGATATCAAGGTAATATTCACGCGATATAACATATCTATTCTGGAACCTAGATCTGACACAAAAGCACCCATGATGTGCAAAGAGACAGCACGTTCACGGTCTCCATGAAAATGGGCTAGACCTGCACAGACAGGTATGGAAACACCAATTTGGCGGAGAACGATAAGATATTGTTCATTCTGAATTGCATACAAAACTGTTCACCTACAGGATGATACTTTAATGACAGTTATTGGTACTGTTGTCATTATTTTATACTCATAAATGATTTAGTGCTGGACATCTTTGGTAAAAATTTGATATTAAAAGAAGAACTTGACATGTTCATTTCTCAGCATGCAAAAAGTTGTCCTTATGTGCTCAGCTACACATTCTTGGGGCGCACCAGAAACGACTAAATGTGTAGTCTCCAAAGATAGGTTTTACCATGCACATGTACAAATATTCAATTTTGAAACACTTGACCCTCCCCCCGCAAAAAAAAAAAAAAAAACAACAACAACAAACTTGGACTTCCAGTCATAAACCACAGGCTGAGTCACAAAGTACATCAGTTTACATGGTGTGTCAATTTTCACATTCTTCTTAAACACAGAGATAAGACAAGAGTTTTTTACACACACAGGAACACGTACAGTAGTCCCTCCTTTGAGAGACTGCCCCTAATGTCACCCAAAAGGTGGTCACATAAAGCAGGTGGTCCCTCAAAGGAGGTATAAATAACATAAAAAGTACTACAGAGAGACCTGATAATTGTGGTCTCTCAAAGGAGGTGGTCTCCCAAAGGAGTGGTCTTTCAAAGGAGGGACTACTGTACTCTTCCCGTACAACACACTCGGTGCTTGCCTGTCCTCATCGCAGTTAGGCATCATGGGTAATTAAGCCAATGTCAAATTGTCACAAGAATGCTTATAGCTTGTTATATTTACTGGTGGGAGACAGGAATCAAGGCTGATGGATTATCTGAATATGCTCTTTGATTCCATTTCAGCCTATCCTCCTTATAGATTTGTGGTGGATATTTGGAACGGCCTTCTCCATCACTCTATCTTGGAATTTCTAGTTTTGCTCTTTTCCCCGTGTCTCTTGATATGCTGGCTATGTCTGGACCACAACTTGATATGCTTCACTTTACGTTTGGCAGTGAACTTACCAATTTCTAGGGGGAAATATGAAAATAGTAATTTATGGCAGGTCGAGTCATCCCAACGGTCTAATTTGACCAATCAGACGGTTTCCCTTCCGAACTACTCCTGTATCTAAATGGCAGGACCACTCCGACCTGAAGACACATTTCATGGTAAATGCTCCATTAAACAAACAATCAAAACAAGAGGCCCATGGGCCTAATGCTTTGCTGACCGCCATCACCAAAAATTTATTTTCTGAAATGTATTCAGTCCACAACCTTGAAAAATTTATCAAGCTTAGCCATATTATGCAATATAAAACTTCCACATGATACACATTTGTGGTACATTTGGCATCACTCACCTTATTCTTTATCATGAAATTGAATAAAATGTCCTTTTCTTGTGTGCTTAATGACCTTGAAATATACGTCAAAGTCACACATTCTATCATGGGCGGTGGGCAACAGCCAATCAGATAGCTGCATTTTAAAATTGACCAGTGTTAGTACCAGCACTAACCACTACTCCATCAAGCAGTTTATAAAAAAACTTTTTTTTTTGGTTTTATGAGGGTAGATAACATTTATCTATCCAAAAGAAACGATAATTTTTTTTGTTTCCATGCTTTAAATTTTAAGCATACAGTTTGGGGTGTTAACATTTTTTGGAGGTAGGCTGGAGCACCTTGTTTACATACATTCAGTGCCATCTGTTGACAGAATTGCAAACTTCCATTTGAAACAGTTGACCTACCGTTTCCACAGTTTGGCATTCCTAATCGATTCCAAATGTGATGTTAAAGTTGAACACAGTGTTTCTGAGTGTGTTTGTGTTGCTCTAAGGTTGGCAGAATCAATGTTACTCTTTGCTTGGATTAACTTACAAAACACTTAAATTCAGAGTGGTATTTTGTCACTACGCATAGTGACTGCAATGAAGTGCCACTTTACTCGGGAGATCAGCTGGGTGGCTGGTACACCTGTGTAGGTCTACTGTACGAAAAGTGCTGCATTGGGTGTAATTATTAGAGTTAAATTAAGTCTACCCACAATAGAATAGACTCCCCATCCAGTGATTGTGTGGATTCTATGGCCTCCGTCAGATGTCATGACTTCAGCGCTATACATGCTTCAGTCATAACATTTGACGTCGGTCACAGAATCCACACAATCACTGGATGCGGGGTATTAAAGTCTATAATCATTGGGTCATGGTGACCCTAAAAGTAGGTCACCAAGTAGAGTTTTATATACAATGTACTCAAGTGCAACTTTGATCTGGAGGCTCAATTCTCTTTGCCATTCATGTCCAAGCTACACCCTGCCATTACAAAATCACCTCTTCTAAATTAACAGGTCTGGTGATCTAACAAAAATGTCAAGGTCACTGATCTTACACGACATATAAGCATTGGACACGATCTACATATCCTATAAATTTGGCATGTCTAATTCAATTATTTTTTCAGATATTACATTATGTGTCTTTTTAAAGACATTTAACTCTTAATTTCTCGCAAAAATCATAGCTGGCACTAGTATCATGAGCAACTGAGATTTGACGTCTTCTCCAGTCCCATTAAATTTCCCAAAGATCCATAAAAAGAAATTAAGGATGCAGGACTGGTCACGAGATTTTCATATTTTGAGCTGTATATTACATTATACTGTAGGTGGCGACACCAACATTGACATAGATTTTCATACACTTGCTAAGTCCTAAAAGTTGTATGGGCCTAACTCAAAAATTGTGGGGTGCACAGCATTAAAAAAAGATAACCCTTGTATTGCAACTGGCCATTTGACCTTGACCTTCACCTCAGATTAAAATATGATTGTATTCAAAATGTGTTCCTCACATCCAGCTTTCAATACATCTTTTTCAAAGTACTGCAGAAAAACAATAAACTTCGACAAGCGCCAAACTCCATTATTGGGTCACAGTGAGCCAAAAAGTAGATCACCAGGTACAGTTTTTTGTGCAATGTGATCAAGTGCAATTTTGATCTGGAGGCTCAGTTCTCTTTGCCATTGATGTCCAAGCTACACCCTGCCATTATAAAATCACCTGTTTCAACTTTACAGGACTGGTGACCTCACAAAAATAAGCCAAGATCACTGATAATATATAACATTCTAGCATTGGACATGGTATATATATATATATATATATATATATATATATATATCAGAAAGTTGACAAGTCTAATCCATTTACTTTTCGACATATGGATTTTTATATCTTAAAACACATTTTGGCTCATCATTTCCATCAAATTTTAGGTGGGGGCTACTGGTATCAAAAGCAGCTTAGACTTTGACCTCCTCCAGAATCCCACTAAATTTCATGAAGATCTACTCAACATTAAGGGTGCTAGAGAGCTCACAAGATTTTCACATTTTGACCCATATATTGCATAATACTGTAGGTGGCCCCACCAATATTGAACTCGATATAGATTTTCATAGACTTGATAAGTCCTGAAAGTTATATGGGGCTATCTTAAAAACTGTTAACTGTATGGCACTCACAAGCAAACAGTTGACGGATGCATGGAAGGACGGCCAGACAGACATGAGTGATCCCATTAGCTCTGTGACCTTCGATCAACAAAACAAAAAATAAAAACATCTAAGGGCTGTCCAACTGGAGCATTGTAGTAAAATTTTGCTACAGTGACCTTCAAAATTGCTACAAATTTTCTCAAAAATAACCGTTTCTTATGTGAAGAAGTGGAAAAAAAAAGCTACAAGTAAAGAAAATTTTGCTACAGAGATTTTCAGTCGGACAGCACTGCATCTTACATGGCTGGAGAGTGAATTACTACTTTTCTCACACTAAGGATCCTTGTCGGTGGCAAAAGCCAGAAGCGGCTGCATGTCATGGTCGATTTTCCCCACCAACAACAATCCCTCCTCAGAGAAATACAGTATCTCACCCTCAGCCATGCGAGACTCTCTCTTTTCACCACCAATTGCATCTCTGGTCGAATAGTAGTCACAGGAACCTATAATAATGTACTGTCACAGTGAGAACCATGCATTACAAGATTAATGGTGGCAGCTTCACTGACAATTGTGTGGCTGTTCAGACAACCAAATACAGAAATTCCAATTACAGGTATATGTTTACCAAGTTTTAATGCACAAATACTCGGATACTGCACTTGACTTGTTACTCAATGTGATTTCTCATTAGCACCATTAGTAACCTGAGAGTTATTACCACATGTATATCTCATGGAATTCCGCAGCAGAATGGCTGTTCCGATTTTAGGTACATCAATCCGCAATTGTGGAAAATCATCAGGTTTATCTGATCCGTGGCCAAGTTCTGGAGCGCTTCATTGGGTATTTCGATGCAATTGAAACAGTGCTTCCTACTGGCTAGCATTGGTCACATGCACCTGCATGCACCAATAAGAAAGCAGGACACTTGAACAGCACAACTTCTTGCCAGCTTCTTTTATATAGCCTTATATGGGGATAACGGGAAAAAACAAACAGCAAATTTGCCATATCTACACACACTGGATGTCAACTTCCTTCCAGGAATAACTAAAACTGATATACCGGCATTTCAAGAATACCTTCTACCCAGAAATGAGAAACTGAAACCATGGAAACAGTCTACATGTGGTTGGACACTGGAAACCTCCAGTCCTGTTACAAATGACTACTTGTAGGACCTCAGCAATTAATGCAAGCCCTCACTTAAGACTAGGCAGACTGTTACTTGAACAAAAACCTTTTTCGTGAGAAATTTAACATGCCGTTGTCTTTCTGAAATCCGGAAATTCTCTGAGAAAATCAGGGAGCAACGGCGACAATGATTTCTAGCCATTGTTGAATCACAGATTGAATTCTGGGATGGCTTTACTGTAATGAAATTTGACATAATGAGGATGTTTATTCAAGACTGAACTTCCTTTTTTTTTCTTTTTTTTTTTTTTCCTTTTTGTTTTTTCTTGAATTAGAGCTCTGCTGCTTTGCCATCCTCATTCCACACAGAATCAGGGTCATTTACACTATGAGCAACACTGATGGCAGCACCATTAAAAAGTCTGTGCACGATCACAGGGTTTGGATATCATGGAATATGTAACTACAGTCATCCAGCTTAAGGCATAAGGTGGTGAAAGACACACGAGACAATACACGTTTTGCCAATTTTGCAATGGACCTGCACGGACATGATGCCAAACATTACTGAGGGATGAAGAGTGACAAATGTGAAGAGAAAGTTACGTCCTGCAACACAAAAGAGAAGAGGATGCTGTAATTATTGGCAAATTAAAATGAGAAACTGTTATTTCTTTTTTGTGGATATTGCTGCATGGAAAAAATTCAGCCTTGGGCAAGCCCATTAAATAAATATAGCAGTCACCTCATTTTAATCAAGGCATTTAATTAATTTCAGTGTTGTAGTTTTTGCAACAAAGTTCTGACTCGATTGACAAAATCGCTAAAATGTGTGGTGTTTCTAGCAATACGTATCACTTGTCCGATAAAAACTTCAGATGCTTGTTTTTCCGGAATGTTTCCTGTCAGATCAGTTTCCAGATTGAATATTAGTTCTTTGGGATATATGTTTTTCCAATTTCCCTTTATTTCATCTCCATTGTTTAAAGCACACAGGTCATCTATAAATCTTCCTGTGCGACAATACGATCTTCTTGCAGCTGTAGAGTTTGTTTTTGCCAATTCCTCCATCCATTTTGATTTATAATAATGTAAATAAAGATTGGCAATATATGGGATGGATCTGCTCCCATTCTGGACGGACGACGGATGGAGAACCATACGTTAAGCTCAGCTGACAAGTCAGCTGAGCTAAAAACAGAGTCATAAATTTTCTGAAATGGAGGAGCATAATTCCTGAAGTGGAAAAAACAATGTCTATAGACTAGTGTGGAATCTGTAAAGTGGAAAAAGACAGGGGATATATGGAAAAAATCAAAATCAAAATAGGATAATGAAATTATATCATTTTTCCTCAACAAAAACCAAAACAGCATCATCCACTCAAAAGATAGAGCACTAAAACTACAAAAAAACAATCCATGATTTGCTTTCGTCGGCCCAACATACTGGTCTTTTGAGACCTATAGTTTGCCAACTCTGACACGTTCACCCTGGAGAGACCATGGTTTGGTAAGTGAAATATACTTGTCTGGGGTAGGCTACAATGAAATTATTGCTATTATTTTCATTCTTTATTAAATTCAGACAATAGTCCATAGCAACACACAGTACTACAAAAACACATACAACACAATGATTACAAACAAAACAAAAACACAAAACAAACACACACAAAAAAAACCCCTGAAGTCCTACAGATGCACTTTACCAGTGTCTCGTTTCAAAGTACTTTAACCATTTCCCACTTTTACCAGCCAAAACCGACTGGCTGTTAAAGGAAGTACCCTTCAATGTTTCTGATGAGTTTAAACACCGACAAAAAGACAATTTTAGGAATGGCAGACGAGAGCCCCAAGTTTAGCTATCAACTGGACTGGGTCTTCATGCAAGGGGAAAAGAGTTGAGTGGAAACATTAAACAAACAATATTTGATATCCAGCCCCGACTTTGTGGTGATTAGAGTGGTACAAGTAAATATACCACCAGGAGAACACACACAATAAAAGCCTGGTCCATTGATCCAGTATAACCTCGCTACGCAAACAAACATGGGCTTAATTTTGTTTGTTCCATCAGGCAGACTTTGAGTTGCCACTCTGTAAAACTGAAAGACAAACATTTGCTTAACAGCACAATTGCACGAGGACGCAGACATCCAGAGAGGACCATACGGGAGAAAGTCGCCAATATTGTTTGAAGACACGGCCACCAGGGCACTGTTTCAGTAAGTTGGGGACCTAAGTATGTTATTTCGCCTATTTGGCACCTCATACAAGAGCCACAACAACCTGTTGTTCGGTTAACAAAATGTTTGCAAACATTCTGTTACCTTTCTTTGTCAAACAGTAACTGCTTGCCTACTTTTCGCTCTATGTACTGCACGCATACAAAACTTTATTTTTGTACACATAAGGTACTATACTGTTAGCACATATACAAATAGTATTTAACATGCATTAAATTGCATTCAAGATTAAAGTGGAGCAAAAAAACCCATAACTTTAACATAGTCATCTATGTATGTACAACGGATCTTTGAAATCACGCGACATATAAAAGTATGTGGAACATATTCAACTCCCTCATTTCATTGCGTTTTTGGCCAAAAAATGTCGTTTGAAACTTTGCATCTCTGGCAAGGCAAAACTCTCTTATGTTGTCATCGTCATCATCATCATATGTAAAACAAATGAAATTCAAGGTGTTGCAAGTGGGGGGGGGGGCAGATGCATATATTGAGCAAGACGCATATATAAATTGTTGACCACGCTATAGTTACTCATTATCACCTGTGGGAAAATTTGCTGAACCGTTTGTGTAACTGAAACTTGATTGTCATGTCACCACAAATTACTGTCAGCAATATATTATGGCTTCAACATGGATGCCTCCCAACCAAACTGATGGCTTTTATCCATGTTGTCCAAATGCAAAAATACTGAATGTGGGCCTCGAACTGGCATTGATAGCTATTCCTAAACAATACGAAGTTACAGGTCGTTGGTGGCCTAATCCCACATTGGTGTTCATGCACATACGGTAGTAATTCTCTTTACGCTTAATGTACCTGTTTACAACAAATAATTCTACAAATTAATACACTTTGAGTGAAAAGGTCCGCCATATCACCCCTGCATGAGACACATATGAAAATTGGGCAGGTTTTGATGAGCAATTTTATCAAGTTAAGTTCCCAGCAATACGGTGTTTTGATAATGAAGTAATTTCTCAACTGCACACAAGTATACATGTATGATAAAATGACCTGTGTACACCTCAAGATAGAAGGGACGAAGCCATGAACAGCATGGCTTCATTTTCTTTCAAATGCAGAAAGCAGACGACATAAATCAATTTTTTTTTTCAATTCGACTTAGTTTTTGTTGTAGTCATTCTTTGCTTGAAACATGTTTGCCCTTCATGTGATGTGGCAAAACACATTGTGTGTGATATAAAGAATAAGGTTGCACACCGTCAGTTCATATAAACCTGATGAGAAAATGCAGAGGCAAGTAGTCTGCAACTGTAATGACCAGATGCGGAAAAACACCCCAATATATCTTCAAATGTATCAACCGGACTAGATCACTGCAGATAAAACATCCATAAATCTACAATTGCAATGACCATACAAGAAAACAAAGTCTTCAATTATAACAAGAAGGATAAAACAGTCTCCTTCATCAATAATGACCAGACAAGACAGCACATCGGTACATTTTCCACTGTAATGCCCAGATGAGGTAATACACCAAAATATATCCTCAAACTGTCATGACTGGACAAGCAAACGCAGCTCGAAGTCTTCAATTACAATTCACGCTTACACCTGTATATGCTAATTATGAAAATTATATCCTTATTCGCCACAAAGTGCAATAGATGTGAAAACAATTTGACGGTCTTGTGGCTATATACAAACAGGTCAAAATGGCTGACTGCATCACGTTTTGTGGCACCAACAGTTTTCCAGGTGAACAGATTAACTCTTTCAGGTCTGCTGTGACATGACTTTGTGGGTTGATAGCTGCCTCGTCCCTCTCTGTGAACAGCTTTTTAGCTGGACAAACATGCCCTCCTTTGGAGAGAGGGGCGTAAAAACCCTCCAAAACACTGCCGCTGATTTATGGGGCCTTTTTGTACATGCATAAAATCCCTGAAAAGTTTACAGGTCATGCCTTAGAAGCCTCTGAAATATTTATTGTAGACTTTCGATTGGTTATGCGATTCACATTTTATGATCAATTGACAACTTCAAGCATATACTTTCCTTCTACAGCAGCTTTGAGTGTAACACAAACACTGTAGCAAGAGACATACTTGTAAACACCATTTGGGCATGTTAGGAGCAATTTCATAAATAGGAGCATTATTCATTTAAAGAGACGGCAGCTTGCATAGGAAAACTATACAAAGTTTATGTCCAAAACATCTGCATATCACATTCAATTTGGTATTTTTTTCTCTTCTTGTATACTGTAAATTGCCTTATTTTCGCGTGTATAAATTTTCATGGTTTTTGTTTTTGTGATATTTCACTGTAGTTTTAAATTCACGGTTATGATCATAATTCACATTTAAACAACGTTAAAATACTATTTCACAACGTTTTTATTTTCATGGTTTTGTGCCATCAGCAAAATAAGGGTAAATAAGAGTACAGTGAAATTAAAGCAATTTACAGTAGTTAAGGCTGCTCTGGACAGAGAAAACTGCCAGCTTGCATAGGAAAACTATACAAAGTTTATGTCCAAAATATCTGCACACCACATTCAATTTGGTAGTTTTTTTTCACTTCTTGTACACTCTCCTCATTTCTCTCTCCCACACCCACAGAGGCTCCAACCTAAAGCAGGTTCTAAGTGGCAGAATCTCCCTCTATCCTTTCAAGAGTGAGACATTGAGGGAGTGGAGCAATTGAGCTGTGGAGGGTCCCTTGACAAAGTGAGAAAACTTTGAAAATTTGAGGTCTAAAAAGGCCATTCCGTAGTGCTCTTGGAGGCCTAAGGGTGGACATTAAACAATGTTGATTGTGGATTTTTTGCAGCAGGCTTTGAACGTTTAAATGTCAGAAATATTAACCTAAGTGAAAGAGTGGGGGGATTTTTTCAAAATTTTTTAATGAGTGGGAAATCTCCTGCCGAACACTGCTAGAGTTGGAGTTTCTGGATCCATAACCTGCATGTTATGTCTGAACCTGTATGCTACGTTCATAACCTCTATACCATATGCTCATAACCAGTACGCTATGCTCATAACCTGTACTCTATGCTCATAACCTGTACGCTATGCTCATAACCTGTATGCTAAGCTCATAACCTGTACGCTATGCTCACAACTAGTATGCTGTACTCATAAACTGTCTTAAATGTACCCTGTCTTAACCTTTTCTGGTTGCATTACAATGAAGTCTACAATTTTTCTTGGTGCAGTCGGACAATAAGTACCCAATCCACGCCAAGGAATGCTATTGACCTGGCTCATATTATCCTTACAGGTCTCACCCACATTGCTTATTCAAATTGCATGCTGTCATTCCTGTTGAAATCAATCAAAAACATAGAAGCAGACGACATTTGACCACCAGCCAGATTTTGCCAGTTAAAGGAAGATCTACTCAAGAACTCCGGGGACAGGTTCCCTGCATTCACAAATCAAACAGGTTATAAGGCCTGCAGAGCTATCTTCTTGATGGCCCAGAGTCTCCAAAAGAATGGAAATATCAACAGACCATTAATATGCAGGTGGAAAAAAAAAATTCTGCCATAGAACAAATGATGTACTGATTTTCCACTTCAAAAAAAAAAAAAAAAAAAAAATCCATTTTACCAGCCAAAATTTTGAAATTTAATTTCAGTGATACACGCCTATAATTATAATGCATATAAGAAAAATGATCTAGTCCCATTTCACGGCTGATCAAAAAGAAAAGATAATGCAAAATTTTACTTTGGTTTCAGAAGAAACAGAATCACTGGCCCAGTAGCCAGAAATGATTGCAGGTCCTGCACTATCATCATGTCAAAAACTTCTTTCACACCAAGAGCACATTTCTTGTGTATTTGGCTGTGCTTAAGAGTCATAGAACACACTGGGGTTTCCGGCAATTTACCTCTCCCTTTTTCTTTGTCATTCAAGTGCTACTCATAAACTATTCTGAAAGTTTGTTGACCATTTTTCTTAGTTAACCCTTTTTCCCTTGAATTATTACTGGCGGCAACACCTTTCCTGGGTATGGGTTAAGCACATTAAGTGCCTAACACACACCAAGGAAAGCTGTTGACCTGGGGCATGCTATCCCCATAGGCCTCATCTACAATTCTCAGTCAAATTGTTTCTCATTATTGTTGAAATTAACTGAAAACACCTAAGCAGACAACACTTGAACACCAGCCAGTCTTGGCCAGTTTTTGGAAGGGAGAGAGGGTTAAGCTGCACCTGCAACATCAACAAAGCCACTTACTGTCAACACAGAAACAGGTTTAATGTATCATCAGAACTCAAGACTCTGATAATCTGTGTACACGAAAGTGTGTTGCCTGAACAAGAGAAGCGTCAATTTTCACATTTTCGTATTGTGACAAAAATTCAACATATATATATATATATATATATATATATATATATACAATGTATATGTATATGAGTTTTTTTTTCTGTTTTTTGTTTTTGTTTTTGTTTTTGTTTTTAAAGAGCAGAAAATTTGTGCACAGCCATGGCTGTCTGAAATCAAGACCCTGCCACTCATAATGACTGGTAATCTGAAGTGTGACATGCCTTACAATTGCATGAACACAACTTGTCTCTCTGGCATTTAATTTCCACTCTGGAGCACCCTGATAAAGAGACAAATTGAAGACGCGTACCACCACAGTGTGGAATGCACTCAGAATCCAGAGTCTAGACCCTTTGAATACTGGCCCGGGCAGACAAAACTCCCACTTTTCTAAATAACTATACCACTTCCACCTTCAAATTTCTAATGAGGAGGCCTCTCAGTCAAGCACCAGTCTAAATTCAAGTCCCACAGGAAATACATGGTCTACAGTGAGTAAAGGAAGGTTGCTGACTCACTCTGGAAATCTGCACTTCAAGGGTTAATCTGTATGCGTCTATTCCAGTCATTTTGAAATGGCGCGCTGGTTCTTTAGTCGGACTAGTACCTCCCTTTCAGTCGTCATCTCTGGCGTGTGCACATTAGTATCCATTGTATATATATATATACATATACCCACATATGTTCTATTATCTTTCGCTTATCAATTTTTTTCTGTCCTATGTGTCCTCCTCTCCAGTATTATGGCAGTTTGCGATCTTGTATTATATTGTGATCCCGTGTTTACGTATAACTGTGTATTTTGTCTTTTTATGTTGTATCTTATTGTCTTTTACACTTTTTTTTCTCTTTACATTACTCTATGTACGGTTATATTTGTATATATTTTGTATTTACACGAGGAGAAGAATTTGTATTAGCCTTTGGCTACTTTTCTAATCCTCTTTAACGAAATAAAGTATATCGATCAAATGGCGCGTTGAAAAATGCAAGGTGAGATTTTAGATAGAAACGGCTACTATTAACATGCAGGCCACATGTAGGTGGTCACTTGCTAACAGTACAAATATATACATAATAATTAAAAACATGATTATTGCCACTTTATTTTATAGATTCATTTAATCTAAAGCCCACTGCCCCCCCCCCCAAAAAAAAACTAAAACAAAACAAAAAAACAATGGAACTTTATGCTAAATTCACATTACCTTCCCCCAAAATTGCCACTGTGATATTGACTGAACTTGACAATGTAACCAAAAAGGTTTGTCTACATGTTGATTATAATGTCTTGAACTTCAACTGCACTTTGGCCATCATCCTACCCTAGAGAGTTCAGGTTACTTCACACTGGATATCACTGGGGTGCCAGTGCTGCCCCACACCACAAGGGCACCATCATTAACAGATGCCCTTTGACATTGCACCTTGGAAAATAAGTCAAGGACATGCACAAGTCGACTTACCATCTGGAAACCATTCAATCTGTGATGGACAGACAGATGCACTGATGTACACACAGAGTAATTACAACAGCAGTCATCTGTGGGGCAATGGCTTCCCGCGTCACATGACATTTTCAGTCAATGAAGGGACAAGTGGATACCCGAGGGAAGTTGCCTGTGGAGCCACTTAATTACAGGTGAATGTTTCATTTACGGTACAAATTTGGACTGCCAATGAAAGAAAGCTGGGAAATTTAACATCTTCAGGTTAAAGGGTATAACATACTCAACATGAGTCAGCAACTACTTTTTCTGATTTTGCAAAAAAACAGACTAATATCAAATATTTGACAACTGTATTGACGGATTCTTCTGTACTGATGAAATATTATCACTGCTGTCAAGCTCATTTAAACATAAAGATTACACTACAACAAAACCATATGCTGAAAAAAATTATTTAATGTTTTTTTTTTTTTTAAACATAGAAAAAAACAACAACAGGGCTGTGATACCCCTGTGCTCAGCGGACCAACTACAAGTACAGATTAAAGTTGATATAACCCTGGAAACTAGGTCAAGGTCACTTATAGGCTTTTTCAACTTACACAGTCCTCTTACAGGACCATCATTGAGTGCGATACAAGGTCCTACCTGGAATTGTCTCACATGATTATACTACAAAAAAAAAAAAAAATCATAAAAGTTACCCTTTGACCTTTTACATTGTTATCAATGTCACCCATATGTACTTTCAATTTTGTTCTCAAACATCCATCATGCCAAATTTCCAATACCTAACGCAAATATGAGTGAAAAAAAGGAGTGCAAATTGTTGATTAACAGATGATAGAACATTATCTCCACTCAGCTGAAAGACAAGTCAGCTAAGCACAAGTACAAACAGACACAGGGAGCAATTATTATCACAACATGGTTAACAAATAGTATTTTGAAAGTACTCACAGCCAGGGTATAGAATAACACAATGTCAAGAGTATTTAGGGAGCAGCAAAAAACAGGATATGGGTTAACAGTTGTTTGTGTGCAAGACTCTAATGGCAATACTGACAAAAGGTCACACATTCAGCCAGCATTCATTTACTGCACGTTATTTTTGCCACAACGAACGCTTATATTTCATACACTCACACACAAACAGGTATCAATTTTATCCCTTTCTACCATAATATCCCAGATATCAATTAAACCCACTCTACACCAGTCTTTGTTTCACTGTGTATTTTCTCACAAATTTCAATTGCATTGGTGTTAAATTCAAACTAATAACAAGTTCTGAGCAGGTAACAGCAAAACCCAGCTTTTGTTATTGCGTGTGTGTGTGTGGGGGGGGGGGGGGGCAAGGTGGAAGGTGGTTTTTTTTTTTTTGCCATGACCTCTGCATAGTATTCTTTTCTGCAGTTTTTTTTTTAGATTGATTTTTTTCATCATGAACAATAAAAGACGATGTCCACCAACTGTGACTTAGTGACCTGCCATTTGTAGACAAGCGGCCAAAAGCACTTACATCATCCTACTCCTTACCTGTCCCCCCCCCCCATACTCATATGATGAATTGATGAATGGTTAATAACCCTTTTACCCCTCAACTGGTCAAAACTGGTTGAGGGCAATCTGTTGCCTGCCTCAATGATATTCCATAAATTTTAATGAAAAAAAAGAATGACAGTTGTAGAAAAGTCGTATCAGAAAGGCATGTCCCCAATGAATGACTTCTCAAGGGGTGGGGTGGGGTAAGTGGGGTGGGTTATAAATGAGCCCTATCAGAGCAGCAGGTTCCAGGTCAACCAAGTTCTTTGGGGTGGGTTGAGTGCTTGGGGCCCAACCACCCCACACACTCAGCTACATCAGTCTGGATTCA